>CM052082.1:18160860-18173286 GCA_028453745.1 Agapostemon virescens
GCTTCGTTCCAGTAAGTGGTACAATTGTAATTGCACCTTTACGTTTGCAAACTGTGGAGTCATAGAACTATCTACAATTTCTCTTGTCTTGATCGATTTTGTTGTAAATGTAGTGTGGTTGTCGTAAAATATGCAGGAACGTGAATAAGTAGTATAAGTCACGCAGTGATGGCACTTTCAAGTATTCAAATTTTTATCACATTAATAGCATCAGGGTTTTTGTCCATTAAAGATGAGCTTCGTTACAGTAAGTGGTACAGGTGCAGTTGCACCTTTAAAAATTGCAAACTGTAGAGCCACGATACAATCTACAATTTTTTTAAATTACATTTAATCCTTCAGATGCAGAGAGATAATTAGGGGAGCAAGATATCTTTGGGGAGACACTAAGTAGTTTATACCAATGATTCATAAACTGTACTGTTGAAAAATCTGGCAAATTTAATTCAATGAACAATTCTTAACTGATCCATTAATGGGAAAGTCACTAATATAAGCAAAATTGCTTAAAATATTGAAATTTTTTAAAAATATTATACAAAGTAAAATATGTGAATATTGTTTAATAGAGAAAGTAACAAAAAAGTGAAAGTTCGTTTCAGTGTTCAGCCCGCGCCCGGTTAGAATCAATAAAATATTTTACTCATAACGAATTCAGTAGTAGAAGTCAACCATCAATAAACAATCTAAATTCTACAATTCAACCATTCAACATTCCATACGTCCACGTATTCCAAGTCACCTAAAACAAGTAATAAAACCAAACCCTACAAAGACATTCCAACTAATCTCTCCGGGAAGCAGAAAGACTCTTTCACCAACTGATCAATGAACTCGATAAAACATTTCCGAATGGTCCACCGATTCGTTGACCCGTACCACTTGCCAGCACGAAGCACAAATCCACGGGAACTTCCCACGGGCGACTCTGCGCGGAGAAAATAGACTGTCCAGTGGTTGCACAAGAAAATCGTTCGTCGTTGGTCGGATACTTTCCCAGGGAAAGTATTCCCAGCAAAGAGAGGGTGGCAGAAAAAAAAGAAAAGAAAGATGAAAAAAAAGAAAAAATGAAAGAAACCTGACGATCACGTAACTGCACCACGGACACATCTATCACGACCTATTCTTCCCCTATTCATCCACCACTGATAAAAATAAAATAATATAAAATCTCAAAAAATCCCAGCACAAATACAAGTCCGTGAATCTGCGGTACGAACATTCTATTACCTACTTCTGAAAAGGGCCGAGGATAAAACCAGCAAAAATTCCGTTCCACTGTTCACACGGAACGAGGAGAGCCGAGGGGGCCACCGAAACGAGGCGATGTCAGAGCGTGGACCTAGGCCGTGTGCATCGGCCTTCACCTCGATCCTCCTTTACCTCTAGGAAACTAGAGAACTGCATTCACGCGGCTGCATAATTCACGCGCGGTGCCCCACACAGCACGTGTCGAGCGATCGATCACGTTTCTCGCGGCTCCGCGAAGAATCCGTGTTACATCGCGGTCACTATATCCTATGGATCCAGTGGATTCAGATTTTACCTCCTTCTGGCTGATCCGAGACTCCGTGCTAGCTCACAAAAACGGCTGCTGTTGCTTCGATGTTTTATCACAGAACGCGCACGGTGTGGTATGTGTGTATCACTTTGTACCGCGAAAGGGGGGAGGGAAAAAAATAATTGGAAAGAAACCTAATGATTCTGGCACGGGGATTTATGCGAGCGATCCAGAAGCCCGTCGATCACGAGCCGACACGACTCTCGAACCACGGTCAGATCCACGATCACGGTTGCACGTGGTGCCGCGACGTGCGCCCACGCTAGACTGCCGTTCGCTCGGCCGTCTGACTCGTCGCTGACTCTCCCTACAGCGTGGTTGGCCGACCGGCTGGATGGCGGGGTGGATGGCTGACTGCATGGCAAGAGCAACCCTTTCCCTCGTCGCTCACACCCCCTCTCTCACAAACCCTGGTCTTCTTTCACGAGGCCGGGATACGTTGCAGTCACGCGTTTCCAGCCCGCTGGAGAAAAGTTCGAGCTTCGATCTGCTCGCGCGCCGAGCCACCCTCGCCGCTCTCTCTCTCTCTCTCTCTCTCTCTCTCCTCCGCTACATTCTCCCTTCCCTTTTCATCCCCCCGCATACCAACCACGCGCGTCCTGCCTCACCGGGGATTCTACTTCCGTTGAGAGGATTTTCCTAGGGATTTTCTGTCCTGGGAGCTTCTCCTTCTTACCCTTGTTACGCCGAAACAACGCTCGGTTTCACGAGGAAAGCGGCAACTCTCGAGCGGAATTTCTTTTTTCCACGGGATTAGTGGTGTCTGATCCCGCTCGGACGAATCTACTGGACCATCCAGCGACTCCTTGATTGTGCCACGTCGATCAGCGGGCTACGGCTTAATTGATCGATGATCGAACCGATGCGCGCCGGATTTTTTCAACGGATTTGTTTAGTGTTGTTTGTACGTGTATCGCGAGCATGGTTGTGTTTCGCTGAGAAATCGTTGCGATTTACATATTCTTGGGTTTTATGGGTTTCCTTTTATAGGCTTGCAGAGTTTTATAGGGTTGCGCGTTCGATTATGCTGCGTGGCTGAATGTTGACTGGAAATAGAGGAATTAATTGTTGAAGCTTTGTTATTTCATTTTGTATATGTTATGGGTGTATATTTTAAGGGGTCTATATTGACCCTTTGCCACTACTTTTCCATGCCAAAAGTATATACATTGCGCAATCACGTTGTTAAGTTGTATTAAAAAATATTTACGTTCATCTGCAGCCATCATTACTGCGCAGGAATTTATATATGTCATAGCTGCAACATAGCTTCCAGTTTTCTGTGAAATGAGGGTACCAGTGAAAGAGGTGTGCAGTGGTCAGACAGGATAACGTGTCTCCATAAAAGGAAAACCTATTTGTATTGCAGCATTACAATTATTTGAGAAATACTAAATGCCACAGTGTTAATAGCTATCCAATCTAATAGTGTCCGGATTTCTTCTTTTAGAATTATTAAAATTGTGAACATGTTTTCATAAGAAATTATTGTATTTCATTTTTCTCTTTTCGACAGGTTTGCAGGTTTCATAGGGTTTTTATGTTTGTTATGGTTTGCGGTTGAGGTGCCTAAAAATAACTATGGGAATTAATTATTAATAATAATCTTACCATCACTGGTGGTAACAACGCGTCCAGATATTTTATTTTACAGTTAATAAAATTGTGAAGTTCTTTGACGTTGTTTCGTAAGAATTAATTAGATGCATGTCTTCGAATTATTATAATTACAATAGCTGACATAATCCGGTTACATTTGAGACTCGGTTTTATGTTGGATATTTTGAAAAATTACAGTATGATGCGGACGCGTATGATGCGGACGCGAGACGAAGAACAAAATAATAATTATTTTTGTTCGAGAATAACGACGGAGGCGTTACGCGGGAATGTTAAAAACATCGTTACCCCGGAACAAAGGCTGCTGATTATAAATTCCATTATAATACCTAAAGATGCCACTGTAGAAATTTATTCAACGAATTTATTTATGCATATTATAATGCCAATTTTGGAAGAATAGATCGAAATTGTTTATGCGATGATTTAGAAAGTGTATTGGTTTTTGTAAAACTTTGAAAAAAAAAAGAATTAATTAAAATGTCGGAAACAAGAGGGATAATGATTCTCGGAATATTTCGCAACGCTGATATGATTAATAAACCTGCGCGAAATTAATTGGACTCCATGCTGCATACAAAAAATTCAATTAACGATAGATAGGTTTTTTAATTTACCATGCAGCGATGTTATTTGTAAACTTTTTTAATTAGTGCCTCGAATGTTATATTTTGTTGTCCTTGATAATCCTGTAACTATATGTATTTCTACTTTTGTTGAATCTAGTAACAAGTTTTCGCAACTATGCAGAAAAATAATTTGTTGAACATTCAATTGTGCAGTCTAAACATTTGAAACATTTTAATATATTTCAATAGACTTTCCTATATTTTGTGAGGATAACATTTGCAGAAATTTTGATTCCTTCAGAAAAATTCGTTTTCTTTCTTCAAAATTTGCACACCCTTACATGTAACACATGTAGCAACCATGTCGAACGTTATTTTTTCCTAATGCGAAGGCATTTAGGATGGAGCAGAGATGTAAGTGGAAGACGATGCGAAATGGAATCCTCTCGGGGGTGAAAAGGTTTGAGGAATGGGATAGCCTAAGGGTAGTTTACGACCTCGGTTTTACCTATGAATTTATTGGGGTCAAAGTTGTGACAAGCAGGTGTCCGGTTTAATATTTCCACCTTCTTATGTCGGGCACGTAACCACAATAAGATCGACGTACATTTTTCCTGCTGACTCCGAACCTAGTAACCCTCGTATGGCAAACCAGAATATACAAAAAAGTACCCCACATCGATATCGAAGATTTATTATAAACACTGGGGAACTATAAACTCGTATTACAGTGTCCAAATATGAGCAAATACTTTTTGCACATGTCTACGAAGTTAACTAGGATAAATTGCAAATGGAAAACCAAGAATTGTGGGTATTATAAAATCTAATGGTGTATTCAATACTAAAGATTAATTACTGACAATTGGAAGTCACAAATTTATATTGCAGTGTCCAAGCATGAACAAATAATTTCTGCATATATTTTAAAAAATAACTAGGAAAAATTGCAAATGAAAAACCAAAAATTGTGGATATTAGATATAAGGTTTACTTATTGACCATTCAAAAATATTTGCAGTTGACCTTTGAAACGTATGAAAAATTTCATTTTTATCAAAACAATTCGCAATTTAATTTGTTAAACAAATGAACAAATTTTATGGACTGAAATTTACAGAATACTTACAACGAACAGAGAAAACTTATTATACACAAAAATATTCAGTATACTGGTAACAAATTAAACAAATTTTTATATTCCATAAAAATGATCCACTCGTTAAAAAATATAGAAAGTTCCTACGCATAAGAATCATCAATTTGCTTACAAGAAATGCAGAAAATAAAAATTTCGCACAAAAATCCACACTTCGCATGTTAGCACCGCCATGAACTGCTGGCGGGAACAGAAAATGGCGACGAAATCGCTGCTCGCAATGGGTTAAACGATACGCAGCGAATTTCAGCGGTACACAGTGCGTCTTGGAATGTTCGCAGACTTTCGTTGGTTCTCGCGATCCGTCCTCGACGTCGATAACAACATCTCCTCGACAAAGAGGTTGGATACAACTCCGTAGACCGTAGTAGCTGCGTCTCCTACCCCGCCTCGATAATGTCTCCATCAAATTAGCCGGGTCTCGCAAAGGTGAAGCGACGAGGCGGATAGAGAGCGGGGAAGTCGTACAATAGAAACCAGGTTGTCTCGCGCACCGGCTTCGTTCTACCCGCAATTCCCATTACTTTGAAGTCTCTCGCGGAAGGATATTTGCCTGTCTGCCTCTCGTCACTCAGCCTCTTTGTTATTCGGTGGGCTCCTTAGCGCTTTTCCACGAGGCCGCACGTAACTTTTCCGCCCGACTAACCGGTGCCGCCTTTTCGCAAGAAGCCGAGGAGGAATCGTATCGATCAGCGGGATCGTCTAAACTGTTGCTGAATCCTTGCAACGAACTCCCTGGTTCTCGTCTTACGCTCGCCCACGGGCCGGTTATCGCTCGATCGCCGCCCTTAAACACCGCCATCAAACTCAATTGTAACGGGCGATTGCCCTCGGAATTAGAGGGAGTCGCGTTTAAACGATCACCTGCCTTTTCGCGGGACCGTTCCAACGCTGATGAGCCACCCGCAATGCTCGCCCACGACTTATTCGCCTAACAGCTGCACGAACCGAGTTTCAAGCACTCGTCTTTCTGCCCGAACGGCTGGGAAATGCGACGCGTCGGAAATCCATGCGGGTTTCCGAATTTTCTGATGGGACACCATCACCGGCTACGCGGTTAGGATTTTTAGGATAGCTTGCTGGACTCTTCGAGTATTCAGACAAATTTTCTTGCCTCGGAGAAATTATTTGTTGGCGAAATAGATATTATTATTTCGATCGTTCCGATAATGAAAATTCGGCGATCTGAAAATATTCTGTATTTTGGTGTATTTCATCTTGTTGCTGTTTTATGTGAATTTGTTATATAGTAGGTAATTAAAATATATTGTGTCGATTACGCGGAATAGTATCTACGTCGCGTTCTTGTACATTAATTTGTAAATAATTAAAATTGATGAGAATAAGATTTCAAGAATAAACGTTTGGAGATATAGGAATGTAATGAAACATCAACGTGCAGCGGCGAATTAAAATTTTTCATTAACGTTGCGCATTTTATGCGAACCATACTGATAATGTTACTGCACCGCGCAGATAAATATTACATTAATAATTTCCCAATTAAACGGCGGTACACTTGACATTCAATTAACAGAAAATACTTATCTGCGACCGAACTTCGATACCGTGTAATTAATTTCTACACGATGCTGTAACGGGAAGTATAAATAAACGTTAGGTCGTTATGCGACGTCAGAGGGTTATTAAAACAGTTGCTAGCAAACCTGTTCGACCACATTTGCAATTGTTTAACACTAGCTTTATCGTAACACTTTTAATTTGCGAATTTCGATATTGTAAATCAGTATCTATGAAAAATTACTTGAAATATCTTCGTGCATGTATTCCAAAATTTTATTTTAATTCATTCAGTATAAATAAAATTTATTGTAGTTTATTTCGAATGTTTTACTTTACTTCCATATTCAAGTAGAAAATAATAGCCGGTGACATGGCATAGTTTCTGTGTAAAATTGCCGGTCAGCAAAGTGTTAACATAAACGCTGTACGAAATCTTGAATAATTCCAACTTTCTAATTATTCTAAAGCATCGTATAGTATTGTAGTTTACTATTTGGTATTTCAAGCGTGAAATAAAAAGGGAGAAGCAGAATAAGTCAGTGGTTTCGTCGACAGAACGTCGAGATTATACGTACGCACGATTTCCCTAGAAAAAGCGTAGGATTCACGGAAAGTATGCTAATAAATCAGGCCGGTAGGCAGCGGCATCGCTCGGAGAAGGACATTTAAATTCCCTCGGCTCGGTTTCCGTTCGTTTACGCGTGAGCAGGGCTTCGAATAATATCTCGAGCACAGGGCTCCGAAGCGAACAAATATCCCGGAGGCCTGGGGTGTTCTCTCGCCATCTGGTTTCGTCTGAAATAAGCATCGGTCGAGTAGCCTATAAAATTCTCCTAAGTTATTGACGATCGAGTTGCGAGAGGTACGCTCGTGACGTCGTCGTGGCACGACCCTCGCATTAAATTCGAAGGCCCCCGCAATCGTTGCGTCCTCCTCCTCTCTTCCCCGCGCGAGAAACGATAAAACGTACCGGTAACAGGATTTTTATGCGGAAAATCACGACGGGCCGCGATCGAAACCGATGCCGGACTCGCGTTCCAAGCGAGAACGCCGTACGAACGGCTCGACGAGACAACTGCCGGCCGAACTGCGTTATTTTATTGTCGCGCGAAAGAATCGTGAATCATTCGCCGTCGTAATTATGGACGAGAAAGAGACCGGCGCAACGACCCCGTATCGGTGGCGCATGCGACACGGTCGCTTTTATCGCGGCAATTTCCGTTTACCGCCGATTAACGTGAATATTTCAGCTGCGTCCGTCAAAACGTCGGTCCCCGCGGCCGTGGCCGAGCTCCAATCTTATCGATTGTTGTCACGGTTTGTTGTTCTTTCGCTCGCCGGACGTGTCACAGATAGCCGGAAACCTCCGCGGACTGTCACGGGCCGGACTACTGGACAACTTATTCCCCTGGACGATTAACCCTTTGCACTCCTGAGACCTTTTCCGTGCGGACGAACCAGCAAGTCGAGACGTTTAGGAGGATTTTTGGTGAATTTCTTATTTCTAACTTAAAATTATTACACGTACAAATTAACACGTTGAATGTCGAGCGAATTTTATATGCTTCAGACAAGTTTCATTTATATCATTTGTGGAAGCGATCAGTGTTATTAAATAGAATTGTTAGTTACTGCATAACGAAACTCTCAGCTCATACTACAACCTGGTTAACTGCCACAATAATAAATCAATGTTCAATGAAATTAATTTAATGATAATCGTTCTTAAAATTCGTATTGTAGATTAACAAAGAATTATGTTATCGTTCAATTTATAATTAATATTGTACAGATATTTTCTTGTAAAAGGTACATGCATTTCTTTCAAATTTTCGGAAGTATTATTGTATTTTACGGCAACCGCGAATTTCGACGATGCTTTCGCTTGGACGAATATTTTAGAATTGTTTTAATTACGGAAAAGCATTTGACGAATTAACATAAAATTTGTATTGCATTTTGGGGGGAGAATTCTGTAATTGTTCGATTTCTAATTAAAGTGAAAAGCAGTGTAGATTTAATTTCAGCGAACCAAACGCGCAATTTGTTTCGATAATGTTGAGCATTTCTATTGGGAGATGTATCGGTTATTTTGTTAATGAAATTTTGAAAAAAAAAAAGAATCAAATGTTAACGGTTGAACTTGTTAGGAATATTGTTAGCTATGCTGAATGGAATGAAAAACTCCACGGCTATAAGCACTTTCATCCGGGGATTAGAAGTAATCCTCGTAAGTAGAGCGAGTCGGTATATGGTCAGACCGTCGGCTTACAGAGCAAAGTCCACTTGTTTCTCATTGTTGCGATTTGTGGGGCGACTTAAACTTGAATGATCCAATGGACAATTACGCGGACACTGGCAGACTTCGCTATGCTGTCGTCTTAATTTTCAAATGTCAATGGAAGGAAAGCTGCTAGACTTATTACGATTATCGCAGATTATGCTCCCCATTCTTAAGATAAAGATAACATAAAGAAAACACAAAATTTTGAGCATGATCAGTTGCTCTGATCTAACTCGAATATTTTCAAATTGGAGTCGCATCGAATTTTTCACTGACAAAAGGTAGTAAAATTTTTAATGCTTTACCATTTAATTTGCAACTAAAAATTTACTTCTTTACACTAAATTATTGCAACGTCTTCGTCGCAGAAAATGTTATACAGAAGAAAAGACAATTTAAATCTTTTATACTGCCACATTTATTTCAACACTTAAACATCCATTAGAAAATAAAAATACTTGATTTCTTCTAAGACGAAAGGCATAACATTTATATTTGTCACAATTTTGTTTAAAATCTTCAACACGAATTTGAAACGTAATAATATGGCAAGAGGTTAATTTTGTCAAACTCAAAAATTAAAAATTGTCATCAACCTCTGCTCTTAGCTTGCTAAAATATTTTTTTCTATGAAACTATTAAATAGCCTCACTGAAATAGAAATTGCATAACATTGATTATCATTTTAATTTCTTTGGAAATGAATTTTGCGGTACTCGGGTAGCTCGTTTCATTGATAATGCGTCCGTAAATGGAAATCGGTATGAAAATCTGCGATCGGATCCACGAAACGGGCTAATATAACGGGTTTTATACGGACTCGTTAAAACAACAGTGATAATAATATCGGGGAAAGTTTTAATAACTCGTGAACGACTTTTGAGTCTCGCGTAAACCGCCAGCCGGGTCGAGCAGCCGTTAAAAACAGAAAATTCCGAGGGGACGAAGATTCATCTTCTCGTCGTTAGCCGGGTGCAATTAAGGGTGGGTGTGGCGGGAAGTCGAATGGGACGGTCGTGAGCGGGCAATAAAGCTCGTTGTACCTAAATCAGGCCGTGAGTCTTGTCGGTCCGCTCTAATCCACGGTATTTCTCGCGGCAGATTTGAAACAGAAGGGTCCGTGTAAACACGTCGGACCCTGGAATCCTCCTTTCCTCGGATTTCACGGCCGTAAATCAAGGACACCGCGCGTTCCCGTCCCGAGAACCCGCCGATTCCCCCATTCCCATTCGTCCCGTCGTGTACAGGGTGCTTCCCGACCCTGGCGCGGCCGAAAATGCAGCTAAATTACATGGAAAAAATGCTAGCACAAAAAGCGCGCTAACATTCTGCAATCCGATGCTTCGTTTCGAAGAAAACGGAATTTAAATAGTTCTTGATGTTCAATCTACCACAGCCGGTCAAATGACACTTTTCAGATTCTTCATTTTGCAATTAAAAAATTGATTTCTTTACTGAATCATTTATTATTACAAAAATCGTTTCCCAATACTTTCTGTACGTCTATTTCTTACGTTTATCTATGCTGGACGTATATTTTTAAAATATATCAAATACCCAAGAATATTTATTAATCATTTTTTTTTTCGATTAAAATATATAACTGAAGTTTACGCACGCAGTTTTATTTGAAATTGGTCGCTGTACGAATACTTTCCACACCGACTGTATATGCATCATATCTTTAAGAAGAATTATAATTTAGTTATCTAAAACTTCATTCCAATGTGCTCTGCCGTACAGAGAAACTGCTCTGCAAATATTCAACCGTGCCTAAGAGGTTAATAGGCAATAGCTGGCTAACCCTGTGAAGCCTTGTCAAAACACATACAATACCATACATAAATCATCGTCTCCGTTCGTCCTCACTCCCATCCTTATGGAAAACCCTTTCTGCAACAGCAGAGATAAGACGGTGACGCGAATTGCTAAGTAGTCTGTACCAGCCTGTATATCAAGCCATTAGGAAAACAAACTTGAACAGCAGTTTAAGCGTTTCGGGTTACGGTTTGTTCGTGTCTCTTTGCAGCATAGGATGGAAAACAACCTGTATTTCGCGATCCGCAAGGATCCCCATTAATTGTGTCGTCGCGCGCGTGCAGACGGGTGCCGCCGCGACGCAACGCGACCCGACGCTGCTGGCCATTTGTCACCGAGCGATCATCGAGCTCGTCGAAATCAAGGCGTCGAACCGCGACCCTTCTTCTGCCTCGCGACGGAAGCCTGGCAAAACGAGCGCGTCCGCTTGCAAATCGCCGGGATTTATGGTCCCGACCGCGCGCGCATGTTCCCGGCAAAACTGCTGCGCTGTGCTACACCGGAAGGGCTTTTTTGCTGCACCCTTTTTGTCGGCTGCTATCGAGAAGGATCTGTTTTCCAACGCGGAATTGTTCGACCTTTAAGTTGTAGATAGTGTCGATTTTTAATTGCGTCGATTCGTGTCCTCGTTTTCCTGGGTTTCTTGCAAACTCTGTAGACATTCAAGGTTTACGGGAAAGTAGAGTTCGTTTTAACCCCTTTGCGTCGCTCAACACGTCACTCAACATTCAAATTTGAAATCCGAAGCATTACACCGTTTTTAAAAAATATTCCACTCCCTTCAACATATATATTATGCCTTTCTTTTTAGACGAAATCAAATGTTGTTAATTTTTAATCAATATGTAAGCATTGAAATAAGGGTAGCAGTATAGAAGGTATCCATTGTCTTCTCTCTTCATGTTACAGTAAATTTAATTACAATTAACAATTTATTTATAATACGGGCAACCATAGTTCAAATTGGAGACTGTTTGGGACACAGTGGACAGTTTCAAGTGATCCGAGTTTACTGCTTAACTTTCGGAGAACCTTTAACGGACGAAGAGAAATGAGAGAGAGAGAGAGAGCGAGAGAAAGGTAGCAGTCCCGAGCGAAGATTAGCTTCCGGTGAGAATGGTACCAGACTTTTCAGGCGTCAATGGCAGCTCTACGAACTCGTTGATTCGTTTCGCGGGGTGTTCCAAGTGGCGTAGACTGGCAATTGTTGTTTAAATAAGCCTCGATTGCGATATTAGCGCACTGAACACGACTCGCTGGTAAAAGACGAAGCGGAAAGGATCGTTCTCGTCGACGTCGGCGTTCGTTTGCAAGCGCGTCGGTGGCCCGCGTTGCTTTGCAGCGCCCGGGGTTCAAAGCTCACCGTTCTGAAATGCACGTGAAAAACAAGCTGAAAGCGGGAAATACACCGCACCGGGATCAGCATCAAACAGCTGCTTGCATCGCTATTCACGGTACGTGAATGCAGCCTGGAAACCCTCTAATAATCCTATGGCTTATATCGATTATCCGTGGGCCGCTCGTTCCTTAAGGCGCGAAACATCACGGTAGAGAAAATATTTTTCGCCGGCGAGGATCGCCTTTCAAATGCCAGCTCTCTCTCTCTCTCTCTCTCTCTCTCTCTCTCTCTCTCTTTCTCTCTCGAGGAAACGGAAACAATTCACCGGCGCGATTGCATTGTGCCAATATTTTCCCGGCTGAAAATCGCGAAGCGAAGCGACGGTTAATCCACCGTGATGGCTCGTTGATGTCTTCGGCTACCTGCTATTTTTAATTAGGATAACGCGGGAGATCTTCTGAATCAGAGCTGTTCATACCTTCTTCTCTGAATCGGACGCAGAATATTTTCTTCTGTTTTTGGTTGGAATTCTGCGATCCATGGTCAAGTATT
>CM052082.1:18173296-18190120 GCA_028453745.1 Agapostemon virescens
ATTTTATTCAATTCGTTCATACTCTCCTAGAAGAACGACAATCTTTGAATCAGAATATTCTCTTCTGCCATTTTTTAAAACTTGACGATCCATGGTTAAGTATTACTTTATTCAATTCGTTCATACTTCTCCCAGAAGAACGACGAACTTTGAATCAGAATATTCTGTTCTGCCATTTTCTGAAACTCCACGATCCATGGTCAAGTATTACTTTATTCAATTCGTTCATACTTCTCTCAGAAGAATGACGAACTTTGAATCAGAATATTCTGTTCTGCCATTTTCTGAAACTCCACGATCCATGGTCAAGTATTACTTTATTCAATTCGTTCATACTTTTCCTAGAAGAACGACCAAATTTATATCCATTATCTTCATATGACTATACATCGACGACAAACTTTGAATGAGAATATTTTCTTCTGCCATTTTTTAAAACTCCACGATCCATAGTCAAGTATATCATTTTATTCAATTCGTTCATACTCTCCTAGAAGAACGACAATCTTTGAATCAGAATATTCTCTTCTGCCATTTTTTAAAACTTGACGATCCATGGTCAAGTATTACTTTATTCAATTCGTTCATACTTCTCCCAGAAGAACGACGAACTTTGAATCAGAATATTCTGTTCTGCCATTTTCTGAAACTCCACGATCCATGGTCAAGTATTACTTTATTCAATTCGTTCATACTTCTCCTAGAAGAACGACCAAATTTATATCCATTATCTTCATATGACTATATATCGACGACAAACTTTGAATGAGAATATTTTCTTCTGCCATTTTTTAAAACTCCACGATCCATAGTCAAGTATATCATTTTATTCAATTCGTTCATACTCTCCTAGAAAAACGACCAAATTTATATCCATTGTAGGATCTCAAGAAAAACAAGGCACTCTCACCGGAACGGGAATCGAACCCGGGACTTTCTGGGTGGTAGCCGATCGACTACTGCACTGACCTACGGAGACCTTCCGCTCTTCCTTAATCTCCTAACCTCTATTTGTTCCAGGGGTCCTGATCCCACACCATTGACTTCACGACTACATACCGTCAGCGACGAAATATAATTTTCCTTCGTGAAAATTACCAACTTCTTAGGTGCGGCTGAATTTTGCGCGGGACTAAGTCCTCTGTACGGTAAAGTTTGTCGCGAATTACGCGTAAATGATGCAGCACTGCAATGTGTGACGGATAATGCTGTTCTCTGCGCGGGAAGATTGGACCGAAGTTTTTGATAACTAAATTATAACTTTTCTTAAAGATCTGATGCATACACTTTAACTTTAATAATTTAGTTTAATAATTAATAATACAATTTAGAGTGATATATTTTAAATGGCGGGCATTTGCAAAAGCCAAAGGGGTAAATATGCATTTTGAAAAGTTTCCGTTCGAAATCCGCATCACGAGTCTGACAGGATGTTACAATGTTAAATAGAATCTTCATCGGCAACAGGAATTTCAACGGCGAGCCGGCGACTCGCCGCCGCTAACGTAGTATTATAATTTCGTTTGGGATTATTCGATAAAACGTGACTTTCAAGCTCCCTTTCGCTACAGAATAAATATCGAAAATTCTGTAGATAAAGCGTTAGAGAACAAGCGTCGGACGAGTTCGCAACGGCGGCTTATTTTCGCCTGGGTACTTTTAATATTTTTAATGACAATAGCTCCCGCGGCTGCGGGCATTGAATTTCGTTCCGCGGCGGACGTTGCCACAATTTCATTTAATTTCTTCAGCGCTTAATTTAATATATCCGCGGAGATTCGGGGAACACTTGAATCCGGGACAGCAGTTACCGTTTTCCCGATGATTTCGAGCGAAACGCCGGGTAACGGTAACGCGATACACGTTATTGTGTCGCCCGTAACGCATAGACGTGCGCGGAAAAGTTTTTTGCTAATTAGTATCGGCGCGGTCCGCTGATTATGAGTCATTAATTCGGTATTGTTATCGGTAGAACGTTGATGCGTTTCGCGGTTTAATCAATATTTCGGGATTATTGGATACGAAACGATCCTTGCCGGTATTTATTTGTCGGCCGCAAACGATAAATATTTACAGCATTGTTGTTTTATCGATGCGCCGACCGGCCGGCCGGCACGGCGAACTTCCGGTACGTTCGGCTCATATCCATCGATTCCGTGTTATGCGGGATCTTTTATTTATGGCTCAGCCGGCCCACCTTTGCCCGATACATTTTTAAAGATTCCCCGCTAGATGAGATTTTCCTTCATGCGCGATGTCCAACGCGAGACCGCCGCAACGCCCGCCACCCGGTCGGTGAAAGTTATATTTATCGTCCGAATGCGTCTTCATATCCCCGTTTTTGCATTATTGAGGCGCAGCGACACAGGTCCTCTAAATTTTGTAGTTTCCCCAAAGGCGAACGGCCGAACTATGCCTGACTCGTTCCACTGAACTACTTAACCGTCCCTTTCGATCATCATCCGCAGCCCCATATCCCTGCTTCCGTATGCTTAAGGGGCAATAGACCCGACACGCTGAATTGTAGCCCTTCTACAGCCGAGATGTTTGATATATGCTCGACTCGTTCTACTGAATTTGACAAACTTCGCTTCCCATGATCACCTGAGCCTTCCTACCCCCCCGTTCTCTGGTAATGCATGCGTTAAATTTGTTTCTGGTAGATTGCTCCACACGTGATGTATTGTTTAACAATTTAACTGCCTAACCGACAGCCTAAAAAATTTCAGAAAATTAAAGGAACTTATTTAACGTGGCAACAATTGAAAACTTAAAATGTCTGACACATAGTTATCCTTCAATCTTCTTGTAGGCTCCAGATATGAATTGAATTTAATGTAACGAATATATTAGTTGCACTAGTTTAAGCATTATAAGATTGTTGTCGTCTGATGAGATCCATTAACCCCTTGCCATACCATTTTCATTGAATAGAAAGCTTTCTCCACGTATTATCACTAAAAGTGCTACAGAAGAGAAATGACAATTTATATATTTTATACTGCTACGTTTACTTCAATGTTTAAATATTTTTTTGCAAAAGAATACAGTTTGATTTCGTCTTAATAGGAAGGTGTAATAATTGTATTTGTTAGTGTTTGTTTATAATCTTCGCCACGAGTTTGACTCGCCATAATATGGTAAGACGTTAAACAAGCACATTCGAAAATTTCTTATGAAAAGATATTTATAGTTGCAGTAATCGCGAAAGAAAAAATTGGGAACCAGTCGTTTCGACTGGCTTGGTATTTCCAGCGTTACTTATTCACTGAGAATTGTTACGCGCGTAGCAAACGTCGCCCGAAAATAGCGAGGCCAGGTAATTCAGGAAACCGGGAAAAGAATAAAACAATTTCTGAGGGTTCGTAACACCGGAAACACAGAGATAACTTCCACCCTTCCAACATATCGCACAGACCACGCCCACAGTCACATACACCAACCAGAATAATGCACAACCCCCTCCACAAATAATACAAACAATAGAAATTTTCAAGTATATCCTCAGTTGACTTCGAATTATTAATTAGCCACATTTTACACGGGAATATATTCAGACGCGGAAATCTGATTTTGATGAAACCTATAGGAGCTTATAGTTCTTTGAAAAATATTTGACACCTGCTTTTTTTTATTGGCAACCATCCACTTTGAAGGGGTGAAAACAGCCCTCAAAGTTGTATTTTTGAGATATCTCGGAAACCAGAAGTCGAAAATTTGAATTTTTTTAAATTGTGTGTTTTTCAATGGGAAATGTAGTCGCGGAAGAAAATTTTAACAAAAGTTTTTTATTTAAACAATAAAGCTTAAGTGATCCGATCTAAAAGGAATGACATCGACACGTTGACTGCCACGCGAATTTTATCGGTTTCGTACATGGCTTAACTATTCGTTAAAGCGATGGGTTTTGCCAGTAACAACGATTAGTTACTTGATAACGAAGTTTCCACCTTGCAATAGAATCTAGTTGATCTGGGCATTGACAAATTGATATATTCAGCGGCACTAATTTTATAATAATCGCGTTTAGCTGGTTCCATAGCGCTCGACGTGTTAAAACGTTGATTGTATTGCCTAGTTTTCACGTCACATTTTATTTAAATTTAAACAATACAACTATGCACAAGCAGAAGACTCGGTTACCCCATTTGTGGTTTTCTGTTTCAATCGATTCTACTAAAACAGTGTAAATATTTCTTAATCCTTAACCACCACGAAAAATTGGCACACTATTATTTAAAACAATTTTAACATCGTTACCTTCATATAAAAGAAATTAATAAAAATTTAACTGTTGTAAGGACGAGTAACAGTAAGAAATCCAATATACATAAAGTGAAATAATTCATGTAAAATGAAAATATCCTCAGTTGGAAGAAATGCTTTGGTTTTCAGCTTCGAGTGCAAAGGGTTAATATTATATAAATTATACATAATATACTAATTTGTAAATTTAATACCGTCAATCCCCAGAGATTGACATAGCATTTAATGTGTTAAGTGATTGCGAGAATCAGCGAAATGCAAGTCGAAACGTTCGAAACTTTTCCAGTATTTGGAAGGTCTGAGTTGCAGTTGATTGTTTTTACTGAATTAATCGGAGATAAATGCAAACGGTTTTCAAGGTTTGATAGATTTTGTTTGTAGACAATGTCGATGTGTAAATTTCGAGCGTTAGATTTTCGGAGTTCGCGAAGTAGAATGTCTGATATATCACTGTCTTATTCTACTGAGATTCCTGGCTCTTCCCCCCGGATGATCATATATACACCAATGACCCTATTTCCGAATATCCATATATCCCAATGGTCTTACATCCTAATATCCTTATGCTTCGATATCCCTATAGAGAACCTGGCGGTACTCTGCTTCCTCATATTACCATTCCGCAGTTCAATTACAATAATCTACAGCACACAGTTCCTTTCACAATGCCCTGTCGGGCCCTGCTATACATAATTTCGACCACAGAAGGGATTTGATAATCTTCAATAACACGTCTGCCAGAAGAATCGATATAACCAGTTTCAAATTCACGATTTCACAAATCTTATTGAAATAGAAATATTTTCGTGAAGATTTCTTCAAATTAATTCGTTTATCACAAGAACTATCAAACCAGCAAAATGAGTGGTTTCTATTTATTTCTTTTTCAATTGCTGAAGTTATAAAAATGTACTGCTTTAATGAACCACATGTTGCAATAAAGATTGAATGAAGTTTGAATAGGTGCAGTCCTGTTATTATCACAAAAATTTAATTAGTATGGTAATTCTAATGTTAAGTTGCAGTGAAAGTCAAGCGAAATATGGTTACAATGGAAAAATGGATACTTTTAAGTAGACATTACGTGGATGTTGTTAATGTTAAGCTGTAGTTAATAAATAATACAAGATGTGCTCTGATGCATTGCAGCTCGAAGCTAGTCGCATTACGGTGTTTCCAGTGGAGGATTGAGGACAGGGGGTATCGATCAAACGAGTGAACACAGGAAATCTCCAGTCGTCTAATTAACGTGGCTCGTATCTGTATTCTTAAGGTGCGAAGACAACCGGGGTTTAATTGCTATTGTGTCCTGAGATCCTCTCGAGGACACCGCGTTAATCCTGCACAAACAACCGAAACGTTTGCGTTGCGTTTCCAAGCGCTCCTAAGACGCGTACTCAAGTTTGCATGAAGCTTTAATCTTCCTTCCTGGGACGATTAAACCGCGTTGAGTTTCCTTGATTGATTTCCTACTCGCGTTTTCCGTCTCCGCATCTTCTTCAGAAACGTTCTCCCAGACAATTAACTTTTTCCCGATTTCTTGGTGTTCTTTCCCCAATAATTTTTATTAAGTTTCCTCCATTCCCAATTTTCTATGGGTATTCTCGTTTCAGAATTTTCTTTAAGTACTTTCCCTTCTCCTATTTTATTTCTCCAATGTTTACATCGAGTATTCTTTACTTCTGAATTTCTTTTAATTTTGCTAGATTTCATTCAGTACTTTTCTCCCCAATTTTCTTAGGGTATTTTCGTTTCTTAATTTTCACTTTCCCATTATCTCTGAATTTTTTGGAGTGTTTTCTTTAAATATTTTCCTTTTCTCAGTTTTCTTGGTTTACGTTTCTTATCCCAATTTTCATTGGATATTTTTCATTTTCCGATTTCCTTCAGATAGGTTTTTAAGGATACTTTTCCTTTCCCAATTTTCCTGTTCCCACGAAATCCCTTTAAAGATTTCCCGAATTTCCAATTCCTATCAAACAGCTTTCCCCTAACGACACACGAATTCTACCAAAGCTATCCTCACCGTGTTTACTTCTAGGATAGTACAAATCCTTTAATTTTTTCTCCATCAACATCCGTCATCGGCTTAACTTTTCCAAATATTATTTTTATCGGAAATATATTTCTCCACGGTCTTTCTGCCTCGCTTTATATTTACCTGGCCTGGATGAGCTCTTCAATTTTTCCTGATGGATTTTCAATGTTTCGCGTATTTCCTATTTTTTTCCCAGAGCTTTTTCCCCGATGGAAGATGATCTTCAGAGAAGATAATAGCATCAAAGCATTACTGAAAATCGATGGAAAATATTTTCCGATACAGCAGGATTCGAACCCGGGGCCTGGCGGACGTCAGCCGAGCGCGCTAGTCATTTAGTTATCGAGGTTTCGGTACCGTTTAACTCATTCCGAGACGTTTCAGCGGCGACGCCCGTATTCGGCGGTCTGAAAGGATCATTAATTTCCTTGAGGGCGGCACAGCAACGACGGCGGCGGCTGCGGCGTCTTGATCGAAAACACTCGGGGAATTCCGTCGTCGATGGATTTCGTGGCACGATCCGTTTAAAGATTTTCCCGGTTTAATTCGGGACGGCTTTCCGTGGACAACGTAGGAAACTTTTGAATTAGATTCCCGCGGCACGGAACAGCTTCGCCGAACGTCCGAGTGTATGCCGGTCCGTGAAAAATGGTGGCCAACAATGAATTTAATTCGAAACGTGCACGAATTTATAACCCTGCGATCTTTCTCACCGCGCCCCTCCCATTCTAGCCATTCAAGTATTTTTTGTTTTGCTTTTTTTTCGGTACACCCGTTAAAGCATCATGAAAATTGACCGTTTAAATCACAGGTAACCGGACCGGCCGTCGAAAGTATAAATAGTTCTGCTGGGAAAATATACGCTCGACAAAAATACACGAGTCGCGCGCGCGCGAGCGCGGTCCGATAAATAAATAAAAACCCCCTGCGAGTA
Source organism: Agapostemon virescens (assembly GCA_028453745.1). Lineage (NCBI taxonomy): Eukaryota > Metazoa > Arthropoda > Insecta > Hymenoptera > Halictidae > Agapostemon > Agapostemon virescens. The sequence continues at coordinate 18,180,535 of CM052082.1, forward strand.
CGCGCCCGTCCGTGGCCTATTATTGGCGTAAGCGGGGAAAACGGCAGATTGTGGGCGCGAAACGTGGCGCAAATTTTATTTCCTTTTTTTTTTTTTGTAGGACCCGCGGGATTTCGTAAACACCAGAGAAGTCGTTTCACGGGGTTGGACGAATTTGTAAGGATTTCCCAGCCCGATCCGGAAGAGCCCGTTATTGGCCGAAATCGCTCGTGTCCGCTACTGCTTTCCAATTTTCGGACCGCCGCGCGAAAGAGCCGGGCTATTATTGAATAAAATCCCGCGCTTCGGTTCCGCGGTCCGACGGTGTCGACGCATGCGGCGTTTTTTTTTTTTTTCTTTCTTTCTACCGTTGTGACATTGTGAAAGAATGATTACTTTTTATTGTTTTTAATCAACAGACGATGGATGATGAAACGCGACGACGACAGTGTATTTATCAGTCCCGGAAATTCACCTGATCGAATTTTCGAATTTTCACCTGATCGATATTAGATAGTGGTACTGTCCGATAATGTTCATTTATACTTGCTGGATTTAGCTTAACATCTCCCCTCCTCATTTATTCGTTTCACAAATTTCATTTAGCGAAGGAAGAACGTCGAAATGAAGTGCAACATCTACTATGGAATATTTACGAATTTTTGCTTGATCGATATTAGACTGAAAAATTGTTCAATAATGTTTATTTATTATAAAATCTCGCGCTTCTGTTCCGCGATCCGACAGTGTCGATACACGCGGCATTTTTATTTTACCGTTTCTTTCTTTCTACCGTTGTGCCATTATGAAAGAAATATTTCTTTTTATTGTTTTTAATCAACAAACGACGGATAATAGAAGACGACGATGACAGTGTATTTATGAGTGCCGGAAATTCAGAAATGGCAATTCGCAGCTGATTTGCTCGCCGTTCGCCCGCTCGTTTTCAATATACCGGCGGGACGAGCGGGGGAAAATTTCATTTACATAATACCGTCGAATGAACGAATTTAGGAGAACATTTCGAAGATTACAATTTTTCAGCCGGTTCGCTGTAAACGTGACCGCACCGCCCGAGGTCTGATCCTCTTCGGAAATTTCGGCCGATTTAGCGAATGCCGATAAATTCGCCGGATCGAACGCCGGTCACGGGGAAAATCGCGAGATCTTTTTTCCTTTTTTTTATTTTTTTTCCCCTGCGTGGTTACGCAGATAGCCACCGCCGTCCGGATTATTTCATTCCCCCGACATCGATTTTGTCGTTTCGCGGTCGACTCACGAGACAGCCGCTCCTCCCGGGATCACGCGGATGCCACTCCGACCACGTATGATGGATATCAGTTTGTCAGTAAATACCTTGATGAAGCCAACTGCAGCGTCAGGCGAAGTGACGCTGCCAGTTCAGGTCGCGGCTCCGTACACAGGACGTTCGATACGGTTGCTATTCGACCGGTGTTCCACTATTATATACTTAAAGATTTTATTGTCGGCAGTAACCCTGCCGGAAAACGAGTCGGAGGTAATTGCTTCGTAGTTGCGCGAAACGTTCTATTGCGACATTTATTCGCCTCACAATTCGGTGAACCGACGACGGAGGAATGATGTGATGCTTCCACTGTGGAACATTTACGAAGTTTCGATTGTTCGATATTAGACTGCAGAATGTTTATTTATAATTGCTGGATTTGACTTAACACCTTTCCTCAAATTTATTTGCTTCACAAATTTCATTTAGCGAAGGAAGAACGTCGAAATAATGTGCAGCTTCTACTATGGAACATTTATGAATTTTTGCTTCATCGATATTAGACTGCAGAATTGTTCGATAATATTTATTTATTATTGTTGGATTTGATTTAACTTCTTCCCTTGCATTTATTCGTGTCACAAACCCAAAATCGAAATGATGTGTAGCAACCACAGTAGAAAATGTATAAATGTTAATTTGATCAATGTAAGACTGTAAGATTGGTTAATAATATTTATTCACAGTGGCAGAACTTGGAGTACATCTTTCTGCAGTTATCTTGCTGCATAAATCAACAACTTACAACAATAATAATTTCATTTGTCGAAAGTAGCAAAATAAAATGATGTGTAGCATCCACAGTAAAAAATGTATAACCGTTATCTTGATCGATATTAGATTACCAGATGGGTTAATATTGGTTCACCATAACAGAACTCGTGGTACACCCGTCTGCAGTCATCTTGACAGACAAATAATCAACCTACTATGATAAAATTAAAAATAACCCCATAAATCGTTGCGCACGTCACATATTCACCTGTTTCTACAATATTATCACTTGAACTTTCACATATCTATTTTTCTTAGTCTTGTCTTAGTCTGTCAAGCAAATTCATCCTGTACAGACACCGAATCTCTGCGCTTCGTAATTATATTCAGCTGTTCCAGACAAGTTTGCGAGAGCGAGCAGAAAAGTTGTTATCTTCCCGGTTTTTCCAATTGCAGTTCTCCGACGGAAGAAATCCAAAATTCCGCCACCTGAGTCCGGGAGCCTTAATCCGGGTAAACTTTAAATCTGAGGCGGCGAAACTGCGCGACGTAATCCCCTAATACAATGTGATGGAAAATGGGAAGTTCAGGAACAGCGGTGCATCACGGAATCGTTGGGAAATTTGCGGGAACTCTTGTTCGGAGGACAGGCAATAAATAAATGTTGAGAGGCTTGGCTGGGCTAGCCGGACAAATTATTGTTGCGGCTTAAATCAAGTTAAAGGGATCCGTTCGTAATTTATATATACACACACATATATATACACTAGTGGTAGAAACGATCGTAAAATCCGACATGTCTGATAGTTTAAAGTAAGGCGAGCCGAAGTGCCGTCATAAAATGTTCCGAAAGCTGCCTGGCATCCACTGTTTCCAGCCGGGCAGACGAAAAAGAGGCGGAGGAACGGATGTAAAACTGCCGGCGCAATTCCGGGCGGCGTTGTACACGTGTCCTTGACGTAGTAGGATGCTCACGAGTGCTCAAGTCTGGCCAAAATTTCGCCTCTGTCCCTCATGCATATCCACGAGCTGAGCCGGCCAGAGAGCAGAGCAGAGCGGAGCGGAGCAGAGCGGAGAGGAGGAGGGTAGGGCAGAGGAGAGCTGCAGCGGCGAGTCCTGCGTCGGATGCCAGATGCAAATGCGTATGCAGCTCGCGTATGCGAGTGTACGTATGTTATCGGTGTCCAGATTTCGGTCGTTTACCGGCCCCGTCCCGTATATCCGCGCCGTGGAACGCATTATATATGATCCGGCCACCGAATGCTCGCCCAGATTGTTGCAATGACGTATGCACGGAGCTGACGCGTATCCTTGACACCGATACTGAACGCTTGATTCCTCAACGCCAAAGAATTTCCTCCAATTACGGCACTCCGGCCGCTGTTCAATCTGCTAAACTGACCGTGGCTGCACGATCCTAACCGGAAAATTCATGATTTACGCAGCTGGAATCTCTCGGCCGATGTATCGTCGATCTGGACCACTGGAGAGACGACGACGACTTTAACTAGTTGAGTTAAGATTCGTTTTAGGGTCGCGGTGATTTGAATTTCTTAGTAGTTCATGATTTGCTAGTTGAAGAAGAAAATTTATAACTATTTTATGCTTTTAGATTGTCCAGTGGATACACATTAACAATAATCCTTTGATAGTAACTCGTTGAATTAAGATTCATTTTATGTACGCGGTGATTAGAATTTCTTAATTCATGATTTGTCAATAGGAGAATAAAATTTGTAATTATTGTACGCCTTTACATCCTCCAATGGATGCACCTTAACAATAATCACATAAAATATTGTTAACGTACTTATCTGTTAGACTGTGTTCAGAATCTGCGTCAGGAGTTTAACATGATGTTCTGAGGAAAATAAATGATCTCAGCACGGACGTATTTAGTTCATACAATTGCTGCAACTAGCCTGGAATTTCGACGAAGACACGATGAACGTAAATAACGGATTCATTTTTCTGTCCTATTTATGGTTGATCTGTGCTACTGAAATATTCTCGACGATTGTATTTGAAGTGGTATTTCTGAACTATGGAAATAGGATTTTGCTGATGAAATTACTTTCTTGTTAAGATATTATTCGCATGGACTGAGATATCATTGACCTGCGCCATCTAATGAATTTTTATTCCGTCTGATTCGACTTCTATATGTCTGCGAACGGTCAATCGCATCTACTCATCAAATTCTTCGCATTGAAACCTTCTACGATTAAATCTACAGTGCCACATATCGTGGGCATATTAGTTCTCATGTAAAAGTTATAAAATTTGAAATTGTTAAGTTTTTGGGGCTGCCAGCAGGTCCACCGAATCTACTAGCTTGAACTGCAAGCGGTCATTGAGATCTTGAACAAGCTACTAAACTTCGGTCCCAGGAAGAAACAACCGTAACAAGGTTACTAATCTCGTCGTGGCCTAGTTGCGCGGTCTGACCTATGGCTGATCTGTTCTACTTAGCCCCGTGGATCTACCCGCAGACGATTATATGTACAACGTCGACCCTATTCCCCGAATATGCATATATCCTAATGGACGTAGGAGCCGGCGGTCCTCGCACCTCGATATCCCAGCGGTCCATCATGCCCGCGTTCGCAAATATCCCTAATTCCACGATCGAATCGCGAGCGGCGCGCGACTCCGGTAGCTGTCGTGCAAGCAATCGCTCGTTAATTTAATCGTCCGCGCGAAGAGAAGGGGGGAGGCCTCACGGGATCACGAGGAAAAATTAACGGCGACGAAAAACGATCGTCTCGCCGATTACAAAAGTTCGCGACCGGTGATTATGTGTTCGTGTCGGTTTCTCGGCGGCGAGCGACATGTTTATCCCCGAAAATAATCTTCTGAATTTAGCGTCGATAAGCTCGACGACGGGCAACGGTCGACAGAGATTTCCTTCGGGAAAGTGGTTCTCCTCCATGAATTTAATCAACGTATCGGCCTGTTTCCCGGCGTATATGGAACACTTCCGGCGACGACGTGGCATGCAACCGGACCGGGCCGCGTCGGCCCAAATTTTCGGTCGCGGGACATTTATCGGGGTTACGGTTTCGATTCAATTTGCGAGGCCCGTGCGTAACGGCATCGCCGCGGACCGGATATAAAACTTTTACCATTACAGAGCGGCTCTACCGGCGAAAGCGCTTTTCCAGAAATGTACACGGTACATTTACTCCCGGGCTACCCCGTCACGGACAAGGAACACCGATACTACGTGGCTTCGTTCCTGCTTTTTCCCACTCTCGCGAGCATTCGAAAATCCCAGTTTTCGGAGACGCGCGCGCGCACACACCCGCTCGCCGCCGCGCAATCGCCGCTAGCAAACGCGGGATAAAGCAACTAAAGTCTACTTTATTCTTCGGTGAATCGCGCGGAAATATCGGGCGCACGTGCTCTGTTATGGTTATAGCGCCTCCGTCGTGGAAAATCGTTTGCTTTCAGCGTCGGTCTTCCCGGCAGCTTTCCCCCCATCGCCCCCGGCTCCCCCCCTATTCGGTTTCCCCAACCCTACAGCTAAACCAGGCTGCAGTTCAATTTCCTTCTTATTCTTGATTTCATAAAAATTCCATCGCGTTACCCGTGATTCGAAGTCTTCGCTACCGAATGGCGATCACACACTGCTAACGTTTGTTTGCCCGCAACGTGCCGCGGTCGAGCTCAAATATTGAACTCCGCCGGCTCTCCCGGGGCTAATTGTCTGACACATGGCTGACTTGTTGTACCGAATTTGGTTACCACCCTTTTCCTCGCCCGCCGCAACGCGGCGAACACCGTTCCGAAGATTATTTACATTTTCCGACGAAGCAACTGCACTCAAACATTGAATTCTACTCGGCTCCCTTCGGGGTAATTGTCTAACACATCGCCGACTTGTTCTACTGGATCTTTAAGCGACGCTGCGACCGAGCACACGTATGGCGGTCTGGGGATTCCGCAAGGTAGTTGTCTGATATATGCTTGACGTTCTCTACTGAGATTTGGTAATTTCTTTTTTCCTCAATTTCGCTCGGGTATTGATTTTCACACTTCTTTGCAGTTTAACCTCTTAAGCATGATGCACCATTATAGTGACTGGAACACACTTAATTCTATTATTAATTATTACAGTAAATTATTAATGTTAAGATATATTAAAATTCAAGTATATGCATCATATCTTTAAGAATAATTGTAATTTAGTTATCAAAAACTTCATTCCAATGTGCTCTGCCGTACAGAGAAACTGCCCCACACAAAATTCAACCATGCCTAAGAGGTTAAGGTCTGACAATTATTTCTGCATTATTTTTATTATATTATTTATATATCTTTTCTGCAATTATTTGAAGTCGCCGAATTGAAGCAAAATCCTTTTCTTAGACCTGTGTGGAGGGGAGGAAAGGATGGGAGCATTTCGTCCTGGTCCTCCCGTAGATGCTGAGCTTTCGGAAGGCGATTAACTCTTTGAGGCATTGTGGTATTAAAAGTGTCCCACCTTTTTAATGTGTGAATATTTGCAAGGTGGAATATTTTTTAATCCTAAGAAAACAACATGTGCCTTATTTTTTCGCTCTACTGAGTTATATATTCTCTTAACATTCAGACATCCTTCCTGACGAGGAATATACTTTGACAATCTCCTTTGTCGAATTATTCAATTAACGATCAATTTGTAATCAAATTCCTGGGGAACCTCGTCACGTTCGAATATCTCTCTATTCACTGCTATTTCGAAGAAAACGCGGAGGAATCGATCGGTTTTCACGAATTTAGTTTGAAGACACTTCGAAATCAGCGTCTTGTCAAATCGTGGGGCTGAAGAGGAGGGGGGGAGGCGGTTACCGAATCCAACCAATAAAACGACGGGATCGTAAAAGCCAAGAGAAACGAAGTTCCACGAATATTCGTACGCAATACCGTATTCTTTTTCACTGGCGCCAGTCCGGCAGGAGCAGGGTCGATGGTCGGACAGACGGTTGGACGGACGGACAGGAAGTTTGGTTGACTCGTTTACGGGCAGCGAAAGTTTTCGCTCGCGTTCGCAAAAGTATCCGCCAGCGGGTGGACGAAAGGCTCCGCCACTATCCGCCGGGATTTGATTTTCCAACGTGCTCGCGGTCACGGCAAATTCGTGGCTGGCATCTCCAACAAGTTCATGGAACTCCTCGATCTTCTGGCCAGCCTGTTCCCTTTTCAGACGTCTACCGCTTTCAGCAAAAAACCCCATCCATCGCCGCCGAAATTATTTATATCCTTCCTTCGAACGACGTCTCTACCTTCGCGCAATTTGGTTTCCGTTCAACGAACCCGCGCACGCCGAACCGTCTCCTTGATTTTTTTGTTCGCGACGTTTAAGACTATTCGCTGGTCTATTTAACAATTTTATTATGTATTCGGGCTGTCGTGGAACTGGTGGTACAAACGGATAGGCGCTGATTCTATGTCAAATCCTCAGTGGAAAATACGAAACGGAATTTGTTCTTTTGAGACTTCGTTTTCGAGAAACTCAAGTTTCAAAATTTACGATCGTGCAGTTAATTAATTATTTAATCATTAAGTAGTTACCAGTGCAGTGTTCTACAATTTTATAATTGAATGACAACATCCTCGCTAAAAATGGGTACTTCACATTTTGTTCTAAATGTTTGTTATTTACTAGCTACATTTTATTTTAGTCTTACCATGGTTATGTTTGATCTGCGAAATTGTGTTACACAGTAGAATATGCAATGGAACACGTTCGCCATGTGCTAGGCTTGTAATAATCAGCCTTCGATGCACGATAACGTAATAATTAATTTGTAGATTTTTCATTGATTCAGTGGAACACGTACATCATATGTCGGGCATACAATTCCAGGTTGACGACAAAACGGAATCATTTATTCATGTTATCCCAGTCTACGGTAGATTTTTTAATTTATTCGAGTTGAATATGTCCGGCATTTATCAAGCGTGTAATACTCGGCCCTCGACGCACGCTACCTTGACCAACAATATGTATTGTTCCTGTACCAAAGAGTTTTTCATCGATGTAGAACAAGTCCATCATATGTCAAACCAGTTATTTGTCATTAATCACAAACCGCAGTCGCTGCTTTGTACCATTCCGATCGACTGCAGGATTGTTCATGATTTCAGTGGGACACATCCACCATTTGTCAGACCCGTAATTACCGAATGAATCAAAAATCCAGCTTTCCCATTACACATTATCCGTGCATATTCCGAATGAACTCCATTCAGCTTTTCTCCATCGAGTCTAACAAACCTGTCTGCTTTCGAACTGCATAATTTTGCTTTGCAATCACTAAAGAAAAGTCTATCATAAATAAATTCCATCATCTGTATAAATGTTACATTTAATCCTTTAAAAAAACTGCTCGTTACAAGAATCACTTTCGCAAATTCAAAAACATCCCCGCGCGACTCCGCCGAAAGTCGGCGCATCCTCTACCGGGTTGAAATCCTATTTTCCAATCCGAAGGAGGCAGTCTATGGATCAAAGATCCACCGATAAGTAAACGGACGGTTACGACAAACGTCTAAAAAAAAAGAAATAAGAAAAGCAAAAAAATACATGGGGGAAGAGCACTCTTCTTAAATCGACGGATCCTTGCAACCGGTTTTCTTTTCAGGAGCAAAGGTCCTGCATGCATCGGGCCTCGTGCATTTTCATTTGACACAGTTCGCCTCGCGATACCAAGTAATGGAAGTTCTTCCGCGATGAAGCTCCGAATGCACGGCAACAACCACCCAGAAAACCCATCCTCGTTTTCCCTCTTCTCCGGCGACAGTGCCGCCTCCGCGGCGCGGTTGTTCCGACCTCCGGCTCCCGGGGAACGATGCAGAGAACGCGAGGGCCAACAGCGAACTTTCGGGGAATTCATTGAAAATGAGCGACACAGATATGGAAGCGCAACTGCACGTGACGAGCGTTCGGCACAATGCATCGCTGGGCGAAACAATGAGACGGTTTCTTCCCCGGTAAAAACGCTGCGCGTCCCGGCGCGCCGGTTTCGGTAATGAAAATGAGACGGATACACGTGGACGGGGACAGGCGAAAAAAAGAAGGAATTCCGCTGGCAAACTATACAACGCGTCGATAGGCTCACAACAGTTCGTATAAAAAGCTATTTCAGCTGGATCCACCGACGAGAATAATGGATGGAATTACCGGAGCTCCGAGGGGGCTAATTCATCAATTGCACCCCGTTGAAATAGTCGAAACGACAACCCGCGGCTAACTGCCCTCGTAAAAGTCGCTGTGTTTTAAGAGTAATATTTTTTATTTAATTTCGCATTCAACGGAAGATACCTCCGAATTTTCAGACACCCGGTTCGACTGTACATTGAGATTTACTGGCCGAAGATTGGGAGTTTATTGTATTTTTTTTTTTTAACGACCCGCTGCGCGTCCTTGTTTATTTGTCGTGTCGCTGTGAATAATAGTGAAAATGGACGTTCGCTATTTTGTCGGGAGAAATACTGTTGGAATCGTTCTTTTGCTCGACGGCAATTATACATTTTATTCGACTGCGAATTTATGTGCTTGTTGCAAGTCGTGACATGTAAGGAGTTCGATAAATGTCGAAA
>CM052082.1:18190130-18206697 GCA_028453745.1 Agapostemon virescens
TGAAAAATATTCTATGAAAAATCGGCGAATTATGATGTAGTCAGCGTACATCGTGGACTGAGTGTTACAGGCCCGACGTATGACGTACATGTTCCAGTGGATCAATGGAAAATCCACAAATTAATTGTAAAGATATTATGCATCGAGGGCTGAATATTACATGCCCGATATATGATGTACACGTTCCACTGGATCAATGAAAAATACACAAACTAACTATAAAGATATCGTGGATCGAGGGTTGAATATTACAGGCCTGATATATGATGTATACGTTCCACTGGATCAATGAAAAATACACAAACTAACTATAAAGATATCGTGGATCGAGGGTTGAATATTACAGGCCCGATATATGATGTACATGTTCCACTGGATCAATGGAAAATCCACAAATTAATTGTAATGATATTATGCATCGAGGGCTGAATATTACATGCCCGATATATGATGTACACGTTCCACTGGATCAATGAAAAATACACAAACTAACTATAAAGATATCGTGGATCGAGGGCTGAGTATTACAGGCCCGATATATGATGTACATGTTCCACTGGATCAATGAAAAATACACAAACTAACTATAAAGATATCGTGGATCGAGGGCTGAGTATTACAGGCCCGATATATGATGTACATGTTCCACTGGACCAATGAAAAATACACAAACTAACTATAAAGATATCGTGGATCGAGGGCTGAGTATTACAGGCCCGATATATAATGTACACGTTCCACTGGATCAATGAAAAATACACAAACTAACTATAAAGATATCGTGGATCGAGGGTTGAATATTACAGGCCCGATATATGATGTACATGTTCCACTGGATCAATGGAAAATCCACAAATTAATTGTAATGATATTATGCATCGAGGGCTGAATATTACATGCCCGATATATGATGTACACGTTCCACTGGATCAATGAAAAATACACAAACTAACTATAAAGATATCGTGGATCGAGGACTGAGTATTACAGGCCCGATATATGATGTACACGTTCCACTGGATCAATGAAAAATACACAAACTAACTATAAAGATATCGTGGATCGAGAGCTGAGTATTACAGGCCCGATATATGATGTACATGTTCCACTGGATCAATGAAAAATACACAAATTAACTATGAAGATATCGTGCATAGAGGGCGGAATATTACAGGCCAGGCAAATGGCGGACGTGTTTCACTGATTCAATGAAAAATCCACAAATTAATGGTTATCGTTCGCGGAAGGTTGAATATTGCAGGCCTGGCAAATGGTGGACTGAATAAATTTAAAAATTCTCTAGTAGACTGTGGTAATATAAATGAACGATCAAGTTCTTGATTCAATGAGAAATTACAGGCTTGATGTGTAACGTAGCCGTGCCACTGAAGCAGTGAAAAATCTACAAATTAATGCATGGTGATACTACATCAAGGACTAGGTATTATGGGTCTGATAAATGGTGAACTTATTCCACTGAATTCATTAAAAATTCTGAATTAAACTGGGGTAATATAAATGAACGATCAAGTTGTTCATATAATGAGGAATTATGGGGCTCTCTCCTGTGACGTACCTGTTCCACTGAATCCATAGAAAAATTTAATCATACCAATATAAATTAAGAATTGATCGAATGAATAATTTCAAACGCAACAAAGAATCGCTGAAATAATAATCTCGTTCCACTAAATGAACCGAAACCTCAGCGAAATATAATAATATATAACATAATATACAGGGTGTATCTAAAATCATAGCAAATCGATTATCCTCTCACCTCCAGCTGTTCTATCATCGTAACCACATACAATATACAACAAAATATTCTTCAATAATCATCTCACGACTAACAGCCAATCATTTACTTACACGTTACCTAGCAAACTAATCTCCCTAACAAAAATTCCATTACTAAAATAAATCCAAGTCATTTCATTCAACTTCGATAAAAGTGATCCACATTCAAAGGGTGATAGAATAGTCTATACAACCGCTAGTGTGCACTACAAATTTTGCCCGGGCGTTCTATTTTCGGATCTGCCTGCGCAGTCGATCGAGGCAGAGCGGGATGGAGTGGTTCTCGGGCGGAATAGGCAAGCCGAAAGACAGGATTCAAATATCGTCGGGCTATCAGCGAGTCGGGCGTAGCGTCGCGTCACTTCATTGTACGTGCCACTCGTCGCAAGCCCAGAGTCCCAGGCTTCGTGTTTCCTCGTGGGCCGCTGTCGTCGCCGGGGCGAGATACGAAATTTTACGAGGGAACGTCCGCGCCCGCGCGAGTCCCGTTGCGGAAGGGGTTACATTACCGGATGTCGTGGCACGACTCGCCGGGCGATAAGGATACGTGCCGTTCTCCACCCACACGTTCCGCGCGTGTTTGCCCCATGCTACCAGCTCGGCTACGTTGCCCGGCTACGTTGCATTCTGAGCGGAAGATGAATGCACCGCTACGGAACTCCCGGGGATGAGAATTATATCCGAGCTACCGATACCGCGTCCCCGCGCGTGTCTCTGCATTTTTTCCAAAGCGGACCCCGTTGAACGGGAGAATCCGCGTCGGCCTTACATCTCGTCCAGCAGATTTCATTTCGCCGACAAGACGGAACCGTTTCGCTCTTCCGTCGTCGCTTTAAACACTGACGAAACTGCGAGCCAATGGCCGCTCTTAACCCTCTACGGGCCCGTGTAACTTTCAGGTCACATTTTAATTTATCGGCATTTCACCAAATAATTATAGCTTTTTCATGAGATTAAAACGGAAAATTTTTTTTTCATTTGCATATATCGGTTTATAATTTCTCACTTTCCGTTCGCCCAGTTTTTTTTGGATTAAAAACAAAAATTCGGCCCATAAAGGGTTAAGCAACGACACTTATCACCGCACTGTATTTTCCAGCGAACCAGCATCAAAGACCGCTGGGAACTTTGCGCAGTCGTTAAAGGAGAGCTAACGACCTGGTTTCGTAGGCTAATCGACCCGCTATCAATTTTTATGCAAGCGGTTTTTGACGATTATCTGATACCCTCGGCGATGATGAGTTCGCCAACATTGTACACCCTTCTTCGTTTTTATCAGTTCTTCGAACGCTTGTCGGGACACTGGCATTATGTAAAGGGTGCAGCCGGATGTGGCATTTCATCGCACCATTCAACAGGACCCCGAAGGGAAAGCCGTGCGGCAAGTTGAGAGTCGATACCCCTTCCACAAGGGTAGTTATAGGAGATACGCGTTTAACGAAGTATGCTTTGCTTCGTTCATTCTGCTTGGCAGAAAATTTTGAAAAAATTCGTGTACGTTACAAGCGATGGCGTAAATGTCTGCAAATTTTTTCAGAAATTTTTGTTGTATTATGAGGGAGATATAGCATAATTTTGGAAAATCGTATGTTCCCTGTTGCTACGCCTACGGTGGGAGTATTGGCTTGACAGTTGCTAAGCAGAGTATACTGTAGGTATTCCTCGGAATGATATGACACACATTTGATTACCTCTCTCCGTTCTTCCGTGGCGACCAGCAATATTTCTGCAGAAACGAATTCATTCGGTCGCTAGCGAGTAGCACTATGTATTCCACTGTACACAGCACGACTGCTGGGTTTTTGCCTGGAATATCCAATGGAATCTGTCGGATATCGTATCAGCATGGCCGACAGGCTCGCAGACCTGGAAAGCAGTGATTCGTCCCGGCATTAGTCAGACGCCGTTCCGCTCGACGAAATTGCTAATTGTAATCTTTGAAATTGCATTAAATCCGACGCCGGTCGGGAGCGGGACGGTCAAAGAGTAAATTGCGCGAGCTTTTCGTGCTCGGTGAGCGCAGGAGTACGGTGTGGAGGGGAAGGAAGAGGAGGAGGAAGAGGAGAAGGGGGCCGGGTACACGGTAACGAGTAATAACGCGGCGAAAGGAATTGACAGAATAACTTCAGGTAAAATTGTACACTTCGCGAGGAGAGCGTCGAGGGCTCTTCACGGCGCGTCCTCGGCTACCTAAATTAAAGACTCCGTTAGAGAAGGAGAGGCCCCGATAATAGGGGTGCCCCGACGCGGCTAGTTCGCAACTGATTAATTGCAATTACCAGAGGTCGGGAAAAGGCGATCGGCCCCGGGTTGCCGTCCCTTTGACAATTTAAGTTGTTCATCGCGTTGGGTCGTTCACGAAAATCGTCCCCGCGAACACCGTCACGCTGACAATAACGAGACGGCGGCTAACTCCTACGCTTGCCGACAGATGGACTAATGGACAATCGAACGCCTTTTCTCGCTGCTACGTGATCCGTCACCCGGATCAATATATTCTATATATTGACCTAGGTAGCTTAAAATGATCTTCTGGACTTCTTAAGATGTCTGTTTTCGACGATTAAGGTATATTTAAAACATTGACAGTGTACTGCGTCTTCAGGTTGTTAATTTCCGATTTTGTAACGATGTAGATTTTGGAGTATCTTTGAAACGTCTTGAAGATGTGAATTTCAAGTGTTGTAACGATGTCCACTTCTTAGCATCTTGAAGACGTTTTAAGGATATAATTGCAGACTTTCTATCAACGTCCACATCTGAACATCTTTAAGACGTCTTGACGACGCAGATTGCAGAAGTGATAACGACATCCAATTCTAAATATTCTTAAGACGTTTTAAAGACATAACTGCAGACGTTTTAATGACGTTCACTTTTGAGCAACTTTGAAACGTCTTGAAGATGTGTCTTTCAAATGTTGTAACGACATCCAATTCTAAACATTTTAAAGACGTTTTAAAAACATAATTGCAGACGTTCTAACAACGTCCACATTTGAACATCTTTAAGACGTCTTGAAGACGTAAATTTCGGATGTTGTAACAGCTTCAGTACATCATTAAGACGTTTCTGACATCTATCATCGTATAAAAGAATCCCTATCAAATTTGTTTATACGTCAGCTAGGTAAATTAATAGTTATAACACCTCTAACGTTACGCTGGACTTTCCAGGTGACTTTACGTCCTCTAGCAGATCTAGAAACGCATCCTGCCTTTTTCTGCTCCTTCTCATCCACGCGAATGACAGCCATCGTAACGGATCACACATCGTGAGAAGGAAGATCATTTCCGGACACGCAGCCGACGTCTTCTTTTTTATTCGGTGCACTCGCTTACGGGGAATTAGACGTAATTAAGCTCGGCGCGCCGGCGAATGGCGCGGTTCTATACGTCATACCGCGGTTTCCGGCATAAAACGACCGTTAAGCGTTTTATCGCCACTTATTTCCGTTTAATTAAATCCCGCCAGCCTCCGATCGCATACCGGAGGATATATATATTCGATACGACTTTCAGTAGCAGAGTCGTTTCCATTGCCTCTGCAGCTTACTCGAGAGGTTAGCTCCGGTTCGTAGGCCAGCTATAGGTGATTAACATTCGATTAGACGTTTAACCTGTTAACCGGGGAATAAACTTTTGTTCGACTCGTTTCACAATGGAGACATTTTCCTTTTTCTAATACTTATTGTTTATATATAATTGTAAACTTATATAATTGATTTACTTGAATAAAAATTACACAAAATGTAATATGTTCAACATATTACGGCAAATTTCTAAGGCGAAAATATTTCGTCGTATCCAGTTAACAGGTTAAAGAACCATTTTGTAAGCGTTCGTTGTTGACACAACGGACTGATGCAACCGGACCGAAACCGGAATTAGGTTCGTCGGACTGGCGTCTCGCTCTGTTCGGAGTCGGCAGCACCGACAACAAATTATCCCGAGCAACCAATTTCATGGTTCACCTATGTACGAACAAGGCTCGTCGGTTCTTGCATCGGGACCTAGATCGATCGGCTGAAAAACTGGCCCAGATCAATGGGGAGAACCGAACGAGGATTCTTAACCCTCGGATTCCGTTCGAGTATATCTTGAGGCGTGTATATTAGGCCAGCCGGCCCCCGGTAGATCTGACTTTCAGATCTTCTCCGGTAGAGAGAGAACACCGACGGACACGAAGGGGTTAATCGTCCCGCTATAAATTACTAGGCTTGATGCATTGCTGCGTGGTTGGTCTACTGAGCTGCACGCCGGTCTTTGATATATGCATATATGGCCGGCCGTGGCTGGTACACAAACCAGGAGAGAGAGAATCGCAACACACAAGTCCCAACCGTCTAAGACGCGCGCACCGCTTTCCACGTCTCTATTCCGAACGGAGGTATTGCGCCGCGAATCCCGGAGCTTTCCCTCCAACCTTTTCTTTCTTCTACATTTGTATTACATTTATATGATTTCGCACCCGCGGTTGTTGCATGCTGTTTGAAAGACATGCGTCCACTCTCTCTCTCTCTCTCTCTGCTCGTCTATGCGCCGAACACGATGTTTTCTCTGACCAAACTTTTTCCCTTGTCTGACCCGGGCACACATACGTTTCTTCCTTGCGAAACATCTGTGTTGCCGTGCAGCGCGGGAATTCATTTTCTTGCGGCAACCTTCTTTTGTTTGCGCACCGCCGCCACCTGGAACGTAATTCACTGTAGAATGCGGGTACAGTGTTAGGGGTTCTGTAGCAAGGATTTATTTTCTTTTAATCTTTTCTTGTTTGGCTGCTAAACATTCCTTTTTAGGTGGAAACTCGTTTTCTTATAGGACTACTTTCGCGGCTGTACCCCGGCAGGATTTATTTCTCCAGAAATCCCTTCTTTTTACTTTCTTCCTGTTGCAGGAATACCCACATATTTTTTTCCATCGACTTCTCTTTGCATTTTTTCAAGTTAATTTTGTAGAATTTCCTTAGCTTTTTTAAAGGTCTTTTGTTGGCCATATTACAGTAGCTTCTAACCTAACTTTTCTGTTTCCGTAGAATAGAACACATACGGGCGATTATGGCACATTTTCACTGTTATGGCTGTAACAACTTTTAGTTTCTGTGGAACTTCTTTTTTCCGTTTCGCTTTCTGCCACCGACTTCTCAGGATGCGCTTCATATTCTTTCAGAGTAAAGTTTGTAGAACCATCCGCATAGTTGTAAAGAAACCTTGTAGGAACTTTTTGAACCATGAAATTACACCTCTGTTGATTACCCACAGCCGAGAGAAATTCCTTGTTGCGTTGGAAATGTTACCAGAGAATTCCAATTTTCTTCGGAATAATTTTATCTTGATGGCCGGAGAGTGAAGCAGAATATTCTACAAAGCGTAGAATTCAACTAGAAAATGAGATTTGGGTTGACTGACTTTCTTTTTCGGGATTCGAACCCCTGCTCGGCCGCTTGGGCGTTTGTCGCTCTATCCGCGGAGCTATTAAGCTGTTCGCTTAATGCTTTATAATCTTCTCTCTTGAATCGCGTTCTCCGCCGGAAGATTTACGGTGTCGCTTTCGGCGGCGGTGTTTTTCTTCGTTGGAACCGTTCGAACGTAATTTTTCTCTATTATTTCGGTATTCAATCCCGCGGAGCACCGGCCCGATATTAAATTTACAGGGAACAACGAGGCGCTAGTTAATCGCCGAATTATTCAGAAAATTCGATACAATCTTTCCGAGCGTGCAGCCCCGGTAAGATTGCATTCCGGGCTTTATGTAACGGCGCGCCACGTGCATGATCTACGAGGAGCTGCGATTGCTTTTGCACGGCGACCCGGGAAACTCGGTGTCTCCCTCGACGGTTACACTGTATTACAGGAAGCAATTATGACTGCATGTTCTTTCCGGTAATAGATTACCACGATTCCCTTGGCGAGTGAGGAATGGCCACTTACCGATTCCTCGTCTAAGCAGCCCGACCGATACTCAACTTTTCTAACAACAACCACCGGGCTTCCGGCATTAACGCGTTCCCTGTCAACATTTCTTTTCACGCTCCCGTGTATCGTTAGAATATTTTATAAAATACAATTTTATAATAATGAAAATGGCACTTTTTAAAATGGTCTCATTTTAAATATTATTATTGCATGAAACGCTCTTTCCCAATTCTAAAAAGTAATCAGATTTTAATAAAATACTAATAATTGATACAATTTTGTTAGTGGTACCTCACTGAAAGTGATTTTTGTTAATTTAAAAAATATTCTCGAGATGATAGACAAATACTATTCATTCGTAGATAGAAATGAATAAAAATTTATTTCAGAGGTTTTGTAGTCTTTCGAATTTCGAGATCTGCATTTTTTGTAACCTAGTTTATCAACTTAAAAATCGGTAAAAATTCTCAAAATTGCACATCAACTGTATTGACATGTCAGAATTTTTTCGTAATTTTTGCACGCAATGGAATAGGACAAAACTTGGTCGAAACCTATTAAGCAGAATTTGCTTTATAATTTCACTCCTGGTCACGACAAAGGGTTAAAATTTAAGCCATTTAAATCGACTGAAGGATATTTTTGACGATCTTACCCTGCTACACCCTTTACTAAAAATTAGCCAGATTGTACCGTCAGCTGTGAACTTTATTGCTGAACAAGTAACAATTGTTTTTAATAACATTGCCCACTTTTATCAATGACATAAATGAAACTTGTCCGAGCTCACAAAATTCGTTTGGCAGTCATCCTGCCAATACAAGTTTTTAATGTCCATCATCCCGATTAGAATGTTCAATTAACACTTTACTGACCGACGATTATTTCAGAATCTTTTAAGTTCATAAACCATCACTGAAAATTTTTTAATGGATCCCTTAACGTCGACAGCAATTTTTATTGCAAATCAACGAGACTTCCTAAGTAACGTAATCTAATAGTTTCGTTACAAATTGCAATGTAAAAGCAGTTTTTTAAGTCTCATTTTAAAATGAGTGAAAGTAAAGTGTTAAATACAATCTATAGGTCACACGAAGGTCAAATTTGTCATCTTCTTAAATAAAATCATATAATTTTTAATGTTCTACTCGATACGACTCGTTACTCCCAATACAAAGTGAATACAGAATTTTTAAAACATAACAATTCTTCCCGAAGAAAATAAATTGTTTCTCGCCTCTTGTAAATTATAGTTGACGCGTAAAACGATGATTTTGGAAGTTGAAACGCAACCGTGAACGAGAATTGCGACGGCTACTTTTGCGACTCGGTTCGAAAATATCGAGAACTAATATTTTGCGGACGAGACATTTTTTCCACTGTATTTTCGGACGATCGCTAAATGAAGTAATATCGCGGATTGAAACGGATCGGGCAAGGGCAAAGGGAGATCGCGAGGGCACAGTTCGAAAATGTAATACCAGACGCACGTTAAATATTCTTTTACGCTTTTAATATTCGAGACTCGGCGAATTAATATAATCCGTTTCGAAATATATCATTTTCATCCGTTCCGGGGACAGTTGCCGTTTGGGATATCGATATTTCCCGATGGATTTCTGCATTCTCGTTTCGAGATGTGAAATATAAACATCCCCGGCATTTAGGAACACGAGTCGTCTCGCGTTTTCAAAGTATATACACAGAGGCGGATCCCTTTGGCGGGGCGCGTAAATATTTTTCGAAAGCGGCAAACTCTAAATAATCAAATTGTCGGCCGGTTTGCTGCGGCGAGCTTTTAATCAGCCGTGTTGTAACGCGAAGTTCGTAACGCGAACGTTCCGGCACAATACGAGCCGGCCGTATTAAAAGTAAGCAAATGAGGCGGCCGACGGCTCTGAAAAGCTACTTTCCCGCGACATTCATCCCGCGGAAAGCAGCGGCTAACAAGTTGCGACAGGAAAACAACGTAATTCGTCTTTTGAAAAGTTCGCAAACAAGTTTCCCGTCGCATTTACGCGTCCCTGCTTTCTCCGCGCGCGCGCAAAAAAAAGAATCTTCGTAATCGAATCGCGACCGGGTTTGCTTACACGATTCGTGTCCCGCTTTGCCAACAAGCACCTCGAAAAACTCTTTGTCAAAAATTAGAAGCCATTTCGAGGAGAACGCCCTCGGAAAAACTGTGCACTGTGTTCGAAACTTCTTTAACCCTTTGCTGCATAACTTTTTCTTGTAATAACAGTAACTAGGACTTCTCTACTGTCCTTTGCTTTCCAGAAGAAGGAGGAAACTCACGACTACGGTGTACCCAGGAGGAGCTACCTAGAATTTTATTTCAGAGTAAGAATTCTGTTGTTGTTTCACCTTGCATATAGGTGGCGAAATTATTTGTACGTTTTTGAAAATAATTTTACTATATATTATATACCCTACATTCCAAGCTTCCAATTTTATCATTTAAACTGACACTGACTATTCAATATAATTCATACAATTCTTCTCAAAGCCACACTATTCCAAAATCAAAGGGATACCGTCTCCAATCTAAAATTGCCAATCTATTTTTACAATATTTGCACCCTTGATTCCCCCAATAAAATGACTCCCCCATAACAAATTGTTCTAGTAACAAATAAATAATTTGCAAGACAACGGTCGTCGACTATCCTCGGATAGCCGTTGCAAGTTTTTCCACGGTTCGTCGTCAGAGTAAACTTATTTGAGTGTCTGGGCGGCCTCTATCGCCGGCATCGGGCGAGCTGGCAGCTGCAACCCTTAAAAACCGTTTACCGTTCGTAAAGATCGCATTTAGATAACTAATAAGAGCCGCGTAATTTTTACGGTCACGGCCTCGATATCTCCGCTGTGAATCTCTCCTTCTTCAGGGCCGCCGGTTTTCCATGGGCCGGGCGAGGGTATGGGAGTTCTGTCTTGGCAGGGTGGTAAGGCTCCGTTCACTGTAGTGAACGAAATCCTTTGGATATTGCACTTGATGCCTACTGACTTCGAAGGACCACCCATTGGTGTGGGACTGAATGACTTTAACTCGTGAGAGATGATCAACTTGTAGGTTTTGGTTGAAGTTTATTCTTTATTTTTGTACTGTACATGTTTCAGCATGAGCTGTTTGATCGAATCTGATTTGTATAGATACATTCGCCGCTTATATATTACTTTCAGTGACCAAGTATTGGCCAATGGCGTGATTTTTGTCCTTTGTTTGGAGTTTTCCCGGCCGGTCGTGACGTAGGTTCGGCAGATAAAACTTGAACGGTCTAACATGGTTCGATATCGTTGTCTTAACACAGGGAGATGGTGAAAAACCAACGGGGGTCGTTGGTCCTCGAAATGTCGAGTCCCGGGAGGCGCGGCGAAATGTTTAAAACGCGTGAATCACCGTATAATGGAGCGTGAAGCCGGTTCCAGCGAGTGAATTTAAACGAGCAGTCCCCGCACGCTGCCGCGTCGCGTGACACGTGTCACGAAAGTGCACGGTGTCATGTCTCGCGTGCCCTTTCCTCTCCCGCCATGGTGGAAAAAAAAATTGTATTCCAAGGGAAGACGAACCCTCTGTCGCAGAGCGTCGACGACCTTTACTCGACCGGCGACATGGACGAATTCTTCTATGGGGGTTGGCAAAGTGAAAGTGACAAGATCTAATTAGTTTGGATTTCGTGCGATTTCTATTTAATCTCTTAGGTACGATGCGCCACTATAGTGATTAAAATATACCACACTCAATTGTATTATTAATCATTGCAGTAAATTATTAAAGTTAAAGTATGTGTATTATATCTTTCAGAAATATAATTGCACACATCGCAGTGCTGTAGCTTCAATAATTGTCTGTTAAAAAAGTTAAAAACGATAATTCGAACTTCGTGATTTGATTAAATCGCCTGCGATTTTCCATCCCCAACAAACGATTCGTAGAAAAAAAGAAAATTGGGCTTGGGGTGGCAGGGGCGGTATAAAACACAACGGCTTGGGCGATTCGTTACCTCGGGTTTTGCGATTTGATGAAAACAGGGAATTCATAATTAACCTGATTTACCACGTGACGACGTGGCCAGGCGAGAGAAACGCGGAATATTTAATATGATAATTTGCTGATCCCGCCGCGCATAAAATAGGGACACTTTATGGAAATCGCTGGGCCACTCGGCATTCATATCACTTTTGATTAATTGCGTCGCTCTAATAAAACGTTTATTGTAATGCCGCGGGGATATTTAATAGCTGGACGCGCGGTCCCCTTCGCGAGGGAGGAGCCGCGCAATAATATACTTTTGCTGTAACAAACATTTTCGAGCGTTGCCGCGCTAGCTCGCACGATTATGCGTCCTAGGCTCGGGGCGCGCGTCTACGCGACCAGCTGAAGCTGAAAAGTTTTCCGGTCGGGATATATTCCATTCGGAACTCGTCTAAACAACCCCGAACCCCGGCATGCACCGCGTTTACACAGCTATTCGCGGAAATGCCCCGACCTCTTCATACTGCCTCCTCTCTCTCTCTCTCTTGCTCGCTCATTCACCTTTTTTATTTTCCCTCTACACTTCCCTGCTCTCTCTCTCTTTTTTTCTCTCTCTCTCTCGCCCTCGCTGTATACTATTTGCGCATTTTTTACGCTCTGCAGAGCTCGCATCCCAGACTGTCTGGACGTCAGTCTCCGGTGTGTCGGGTCCATCCTCGAGCCAGACATCGCAACGCTCTCGAGAAATATCGTGGAAATTATTTCCCAGCAACGGGAGCGCGCGGGTAGCGTGCCCTTGCACGCCCCGTGTCAGAATTTTATTCCACCGCCGGCAGTATCTCGTGTACGCTAATTAATATTGACGTCCACGAAGATTTCATCCCGTTGCTTCGACAATTTTTCGAGTTTACGCCGCGCCGCGCGGCTGCTGTTGCGGACGCGTAAAAGTGATTTCGCGCGGCCCGCCCGGAAATAAACGCTGACACAGTTTTATTTGCACTGTCGCCGGTGTTACGGGTCTCTTCAAACGTCATTCGACAGTTTGGTACCGTAATGCGCGCGGTATGTACATGGGAAAGTATGATACTTCCGTGGTAGTTCCTCCGAAG
This sequence comes from Agapostemon virescens, assembly GCA_028453745.1. Classification (NCBI taxonomy): domain Eukaryota; kingdom Metazoa; phylum Arthropoda; class Insecta; order Hymenoptera; family Halictidae; genus Agapostemon; species Agapostemon virescens. The sequence goes on from CM052082.1 coordinate 18,202,927, forward strand.
GGACGTGGTATGAATAATCGTACGGGGTTCGCATTTATTTTCCTTGGAATTACAGGTTTTTGGAATATATAACATTCTTTGAGATAGTACGTTGAAATTTATCGGAATTTAGTATGGGATTCCTATGTCGTTCGACGCTTCTCTAATTGTTCCTGTATGGGGACCCTGTGCGAACAATTATCGGGGCAGGTGATTATGTCACTTTACAAACATTTGGGGAGGTTTCTAAATAATAGCTACGAGGTAATGCATTGCTTTAGGATTTATTTTAATACAGTATGGAATGTCTGTAGGGTCAGATGTTTCCATATTTGTCCCTTTAGAGGGGCTCTCTGTAAATAATTATCGAGGCAGGTGCTTCTTTAATTTCAGAATCACTTTGAGTGGCATCAAAATCGAAGGTATTCTTGAAAGAAGTACTTCAGGATTTATCTTAATACAACATAGGATTTCTGTATAGTCTCATGCTTTAATACTTTCTCCTTTAGGGGGGCCCTGTACGAACAATTATCGAGGCAGGTGACTATTACATGTGAGAATCACTTTGAGTGACCTCCAAAAGTATTCTTCACATTAATGTAAACATTTTCTGAAAATATTACACTACATTTACGAGCAATCTACGTTAGATTCTAGTTTATACAAACACTTTGCGGAATAAAAGTTTGCAGTAAATTGACAGGACTCCATTTCCAACGGAAGGGTGTTCCACGTACCTCAATGTTTCCGTACAGCACTCTTTCAAAGGATTCCTATTGTTAATCCGCAGTCCAGACAAAAAGTGCCGTTGCAGGACGATCGTTGTAAACATTTTTTACCAAAGAACGTATCAAATTGTTTCCTCCGGGTAAAGGGAGAGCACCAACTGGTCTCTTTTAGACGCGCCATTACAGGAACGCAACATCCTGTATAAGGATCCGTGAGAGTGGAAAAAGAAGGAGGAGGAGGAGCCGTAGAGCAAGCTGTCGGATCAAAGAACGACCCGGGAAATAAGATCTGAGCGGATTGTTGTTTCCGAACGAAGTCGAAACTGCCCCCACTCCTCGGTCCCGGCCAACCGGTCGGTCCGTCATCCCTCAAATCCCATTTACAATGTCCAGAAGCTTTACGATTCGGTCCGTACGCGACGGACTTCTATAACTTCCGAGGCGCTCGAGTATGGAAAACGATATAGGAGCACGGTTCCGCACCGAATACGTGCCTCAAAGAACACGCGCGCACACACACACACACACACACACACACACACACACACAGCAAGTCCGTCGTCGACAGACGCGAATTTCCATCTGGACGATTCAATTTCACGACAATCGTCTCGTCGACGACGTCGTTCTACCACGTGCAACGTCCGTGGAAAAAATCGCGTGTTGATGCCCGAACACCGATACGTCGGCGCTCGTGTTCGCGAACGTTTCTTGAGCCGGATTCGACGAGTCGAACACGACGTTCCTCCTGGTAGAATCTCGATTTTCGCATGTTACTTTTTGCCGAGTCGCCTCCCGTCGAGATATGGATCCGGTGTACATCGGAGATCGACAAGGCGCCGACGGATATCTATGATCTCACCGCTTCGGGCTGTGTCTGACCTGTGGCAGAGTCGATCTACTAGAAAAGCGCGCAATGGTGCGTTCACATGTTTTACAGATGCTCGGTTTCGGTACTCTTCAAGAATATTTAATATTTTCAAGGCTGGGTTCGCTTCTAAGAGCATGGCTCGTTTATGACAGACCTATTCTACTGAATTCGATTATATGCTTTTTGTTAATGTCGTGGGTTGGAGGTGTTAATATTTTTAAACATGTTTTAGATAAATTTTACAGATGTATGAATTTATGGTCTGTTTGATCGTCACTGATTTATTATTGACTTCATCTACAGAAAGGTGAAAGTCGTCAATGAACTGCATTTTGCATTTCTGCATTGTCATACAAATGCTCTCGGAATTGGTCTCGACAAGGTACTCTTAAGGAAGATATAATATGTTCGGGGTTGAGATGCTTTCAAAAAGAATGTCTCGTATATGGTTGACTAATTCCACTGATTTAGATGATATACTTACGCAGTGTGTAGATAATAGTTTCAAATTTGACAATGTAAGTGCTCTCTGATGTCTAACCTATGTCTAACTTATCTACTGCATTGAAAAAGCATTCACTGGCGAGCTCCCTTCAAATGAATTTGATGTTTGCCCTCTCAAAGGATATTTGACAATCAAAACTGACTGTTCTCATTATTTAGTTACAAATGCCTGATGTATGATTGACTCGGTCTACTGAACTTGGCAGAAACTTGTTCGATGAAACTAGCGGATACCGAAATGAATTGTAGTTCTTCGCGTAGCATGCCAACAGGGAAACACGGAGTTTGAAAATTGAAAAGTTTCTGTGGCAGGGCAGACAAATGATCGACGTTTTCTACTGATTTAGATGCGACGAACAAGCGTCGGGATGCGAGGCGGCAGGGAATTATGCATTTCCGGCAGCGCATATTGTGCCAATATCGATCACGCGGTCGAGTCAAATTACACCGTTGCGTCGATTGCCAGCCGAGACGCTATTAATTAAATCCCGTCGCCCTTTAACTGCGAACGGCGAGATTTATGGCGCTCGTGGATGGTTTCGCGCGTTCAGCGACGATACGTTCGCAGGCTGAATTTTTCACTCACCTATAGCAAGCGGATCGACGGCTGCGGTTCCGCAGACGACGCGACACCCCGTGGATCTGCAACCAGAGAAATCTATTGTTTATCGATCGTTCGTGGTCGAACGTTGAAAAGCGAGATGGTTTATTAATCGCGCGCTAGCCCGAATTCGCTCACAGGGAATAACAATTTCGCCTAGAGTCCGATTTACGCTTCGAATCCATTCGCGCGGCGGATATTCGACGTTAACTATTCATGGCTTCGAAATACGTTAAAGTGTTTCTATTTTATTCCGCGGCTTAAGTGAGAAACTATGTCGTGCGTTATTCGTCGGTAAATACACGTTGCGCGAATATTATCTGTTTTAAATTTATCCTTCTCACCAGGCACGTCGTAAACGTGGCCACCCATTAGCCTCGATTAGCCAGCGAAATAAAAGCGCAATTATTGCAGTGCACCTCCGAGGTTTAACCTGCCCCGTGGGCATTTCAATCGACCCGTAATAGCCGGCATTTTACTGTCGTTTATGCAACGAATCTCCGATAGAGGGAATAACGAAGCTAGAAATAATGCAGCAATGAATTATTATCAGGCTCATTATCTGTCCCGAGTGGCAGAAATTTCATAACGATTTTTACGATCATCGTTATCGCCGTTGTGCTTTAACAATAAACACCGCCGACGGTGTTTTCCAATTACAATTCACTAAACCGGAAACCTTTCTTAATATTCACCAAACTGTATCGTATACCTGCTATACAAACATTCAATCGAAATTTTTGTCTAGAAAATACTTTTGCCACATCTCTAATCATTTTTTGATGCCGTATTCGCTTCTCACACCAAAATCGCCACTATTGAATTTTTTAAACCCCTCAAAGCACTGAGATTTAATAAGAACATGCTCATTGTAAACGTTCAAACATTCGCAGCAGTTTTCTTCAAATGGCAACGGAAAATCAAGGCAGTCCCCCAAATCGTAGTTTCCACGCACAGAATGTAACATATTCAACGTTATAAAATACTATTAGGAGTTGAAAAGTAGTATCAGACGTCAAATGACGCAATTTAACGGTAACTACATTGATAGTTAATACGTTAAGCGTCACGCCGGTCCCTAGGGACCG
>CM052082.1:18218187-18242845 GCA_028453745.1 Agapostemon virescens
GTCGTAGTCGCAGCAGGATATATTACTATTATAAATACTACATGTATTATTTGAAATCATTCGTGCACTTTTCAAAAGACAATATTCTATTTGTTGGAATACTACACAGTCTATATTATTTGAAAAGGATAATATTTTATTTGATAGATAATGTTTTCATAACAGTATTCAACATAGTATTTCACTTGAGGAATTCTGCAAATACTGTGACTTTTATTGAGTGCAGTGGTTCTGCACGGGAAATATATTGAACGACTTTTCCAACGTTCGAACTGCAGTCAATATCGATCGACTCTGAATAATATTATCATTAATTCACTAGACTTGGTGGATTTTATGTATTTATAGGAAAAATGAATAAACAAAAGACTGCTATTTGAACCTCTGTTTCCTGCAATCGACTCATTGTATATTAATTCATTACCATTCGCAGTCTATTAATTATTATTTCCGGATGGCACAAAGCTAATCACTTCAGACTTCCAAGTAGTATAAACCAATAATACGAATGTTCTCGAGAAACGAAGAGCTATATTGCTACGGGGTCTGTCTTAACACTAGAACTACCAAACTAGTCATTTTGACTGGTTACTAATTTTTTCGTTTACAGTTACTGAAGTTCTAAAAACATTTTCACCAGAACGTTTCGAATGAATTTCTCCATTGAAGCAGATATTACGATAAAGATTGTACGAGATCTGAATGGATGCAATTACAGTCATTATTACAAAGCAATATACATCGGTTAGATTTATTACTTAGTAGTTCTAGTGTTAAGGTAGACAATTTTTGCATAGAACACCGATGAAACCGTTCACGTGAACACAGTTCAAGAAGTTGTATTGCGAATCTAATCGGTGCGGACGTGCTCGTAAAGGGGTAAGAAGCGTCCCGGAAACACGATGCACATTCTGCCAGGCTTAGCTCAACCGGTTTCTTATCACTTATCAGCAGAATTTCGTTGACCTCGAACGGATTATGTTTGCGCACGGCAACTTTGATGGCTAGTATAACACCGAGATGCTGGTAAAACGAACGGACGTAGGTCTTACAGCGTCGTTGTAGAATATTCATGAGGCTCGGTGTAACGCCGTACGTAACGGGCGAACCGCGAGCACGATGTAATTAACATGTAACTGCTCCGCTGCACCCACGTTGTTCCAGACGTATCAATATTTTGTCAGTAGATTTGATTCTGTAGCATCTCTCGCTGGTATCTCACGACCCAGGCCATCGCGTGCATCCCTCTGTCCTTGATTGTATTTACTTATTGATAAATCCTGATGCTGTGCGCGACCCACTGCTGCGGCTTGCACGTTCGAAAATGGCATACGCTGCATGCACCGAATATGCATCAGTATTTAAACGATATCGAAACCAGCAATTGATAATGCGGATCCTATGCATTTATGACGAGAATTAACGAGTCGCGTGAAACACTGCGAAGACATTAACAATAGAACTACCAAACCAGTAATTTTGGTCACTAGATTTTGCTTTTGCAATTATTGAAGTTATAAAAATGTTTTCATCAGAAATTTTCGGATGCACTTCTTTAATGACGTATACCTGAACATTATACATACATGTAACATACCTTACATTAATATATTCGTTGCACTAAATTTAGTTGAGATCTGGAGAATAGAAGAAGGTTGAAGGATAACATTGTGTCATACATTTTAAGTTTTCAATTGTTGCTTCGTTAAATAAATGACTTTGATTTTGTAGAATTTTTGAGGTTGTTAGTTGGGCAGTTGAAGTGTTAATAATGTACATATTACAATAAGAATTATATGAAGTTTTAATAGATGCAGTCTTATTATTATTACAATGTAATGTACATCGTTGGATTTATTGTTCGGTAGTTCTAGTGTTAAAAACTTTTCAGAATATTGTGTTCTCCTTAATTCGTTCGAAATGTTTAACACTAGATCTACCATGCATTAAAATTTGCTAATTTGTGAAAAGATACTACTTTATTTGTTCTACATTGCCAGATGTGCTTCTTGTCCAAAATATGATTGATTTCCTCTACTAGAGTGGTCGCTTTGAGATTGATTGGCATTGTCTTGTAAAAGAAGATAGAAGGAGAATTGTAATTTAAGTTTTGTCTCTTGCAAGTAATATAAATATGGTTTACTTCGTTTGAAAATCTGCAGAGATCGATACAGTGGATAGGTGGCACAAATGTTTTTCAAAAATGGTCTTTCATGGGATAACGTTGTCGATATATATTGCAATTGAATATATTTGAATGATTGATACTTAAATTAGAGAAAAAGATCAATATTGAAGAGTCGTGTTTCATGTGTGATATATTTAAGACAGAGAGTAAGTAGTATAAGTAAATCATAAATCAGTACATCACCTTAAGTGTTCAAAAATTAATTTCTCCGTGTATAATTGATAAAAAAACAGACAACAATATAACTGAATCTCAGTTTTCTGCATATACAGCAAAAATAAGCAGAATGCCATAACTGTAAACAGTCTACGTGGCTCTCGCAGCTTCAAATCAATTCTGACAATTTTAATTCCACACAAAACTGCGATCCAACGTTAACAATTACGAGACCGTCTCAAGTCAACCCTCGTAAACCCAATTAAGAAATTTCTGCAAAGTTCATCAAAAACAAAAATAAAAAAAGCAAAACTGATAGCCGAAGAACTCGTGCAGCAACCCTCCCACGTTCGCAGAACTCGTTCCTGCCCAAGAGGGCTGTTATTACAACAGCGAGCGCATTATTAACAAAAATCCACGCTCACCGACGCAATCCGAATCCCCCAAGTCCCCGCAGATTTGGAAGCCGCACGAAACCGAGTAAATACTCCTCTCGCGAAGTGTAGCCGGTCTCGGTGCTCGTACCTACGTAACTCTCGAAGGGTTGCTTCCAGGAGCTGCCTGTGATCCTCGAAGGGCCAAGCTCTCGAAGGCGTCCGTAATACAGGGTATAAAAGTAATTCACTTTTCCGCGCGCGCATCATCCAATATCGTTTCCGGTATCGAAACGCGGTCCGAATGAAAATGTACGGCCGAGTTAAGCTTTCAAGCTGTTTTCCCTTTCTCCGAGCGGCGGGCCGGGCTTTCTTCCGGTAATGCCGGCGCCCGCGAGCTACATGGAGCGTGGAATCCGGCTCGCTTCATGAAACATTCCTTGCGCAACTCTCTCTCTCTCTTTCTCTCTCGCTCGCTCTCTCGCTCTCTCTCTTTTTCTCTCTTTCCGTCCGCATCGATACGCGGGACGGAGAGACGCGCCGCATCAACCAGCCAAGCCGGTTCCATCTGAAAGCCGAGCGCTTTCGGGACGTTCTAACGGTGTCTCTGCGAGCGTCTCAGCCGCGACAGGCTTTCAACGTTTCCACCGGTCTCCACCCACGCTTCCCTTTCTCCTTTCTGTCTCTCTCTCTCACTCTCTCTCTCTCTCGCTCTATCCGTTCCCCCCTGTGTTTCTCTCTTTCTCTCTCTCTCTGGCCACCGGCACACCGCGATTCTACCGGGGAACATGACGTTTCAATTCTCCTCGAGCATCCCTCAAACCTCGATCGTCCCGCGGGCCTTCCTAGCTTCGAGTGCCTGCTCCCTACGCCGTATCTCCGGAGAGCACGAATCTCAGCCACCCGATAAATCTCGGTAGAACGATCGAGTTCGCCTTCTACGAGCCACTTCCGCCGCGACTTCGAGAACCCGTTGATCAACAACTCGTCCGGCTACGCGGTCAGCTGCGAGCTAATTCGACCTCTAAGCATTGCTCGCCGATAACCCGGCCCTGCGAGATATAACAGATCTTTAACCTCTTGGACTACGACTTATTTTACAATAACAGTGACTGGACTTTCTTTGTCCTCCACAGAACGACAAAAAGAAAAGGCAAAAAATTTGTAGTTACAGCGTGCCTAGCTATTCTCCGATGACCGTGTACGATCAATAATTAAATAAAATGTTATTCCCGTTTAAAGAAACTTAAGAAAATACATGTTTACTTAAAAATACATGTTAAATATGAAGCCGGAATTTGCCTTTCATGAAGAGAAAACTGCGTCGATTGGCATTTATTTCTGACGTAGATTCTGAACAAAGTCTAACAAAAATGTATGTCATTTATTTCCTTTAACTTTAAGTTTCATTCTTTAATCCTTTAACTTAAGTTTCCTTTAAGTTTCATGCAGTAGCATAGGTTTTAATAGCGTTGAAAATGTTTGTGTAAAAAGTTTTCGTGGAAATATTTTTACAATTTCAATAACTGTCAAATAAAAAGTCAGCAACGTGTCGTTTTGACTCGCCCCGTCGATCTAGTGTTAAGTACCACCGTCTGCGATATAATTTGGTTAGTCAATGAATTCGTTGCCGGAAATATCGTCGGTAATATTTGTTTTTCGATCATGCGTTAGATTGTTTTGCCGAAATATCCGTGACGATTTTTCCAAAGATGGAAATCTAATAACAATTTGATATTTTGGAGGAGTAATTTTGTATGTGGGGAAACTAATGCAAAAGAACTGTACTATTTTCGTTCGCGAAGCTTTTATTAGGCCGGAAATGAATGTCTGCTTCAATTTGTCCGTGAAGTTTTCCCCATCTGCCACAGTTGAATAACATCTACGAAACGTAGATCGTCGTTTTCGAGTTCGTTCTGCGATTGGAATAGCCCCTCGGGTTCTTTGACGCGAGCGAGGCGAGTCTTTCGAGCCGGGGAATGTAAACTTCTAATCAGCAACGACCGAGAGATGCCTCGAAGAGTGAACGCTGCGAATCCCTTGGCCGATAAATACTGAAATACTTACGGTAAATAGAAGCCATGCTCGCGAGAATATTTACGGGGCAGGAACTTTGTGCAGCCGGTTTGTCTGTCGTTCCGCGGTTGCACTTTGTAGCAAGGCTGCGACTGTGTCAACGTAGAACCAGAAGATCTACCGAGTGGAATACGAAAATATCTGGCAACTTTTCACTCAAGACTCTGGCAGTTATCAAACGATATTGCGTTGATTACATTCTAATGTACATATTCGGCGGTTAAAAAGGGTAGTTTCAATTACTGACACTGTAGAGAAGAAGATATAGATTCTGTATCGAAAAATTGATCGAAAACGTAGAAGTAATTTTTCTTCTATCTCATCTCGTTCCTGAGATAATTCAGTTTGCTAACTATGCTTGACGTGGTGGGGGAACAACGCTCCGCTCAGCGATTTCAGTGCACGCGACCTTGAACGATATTCATTCCTAAATATCTCGAAAACCGAGCCAGTTATGGAAAAAATTCTTTCCACAAAATCGATCCAGTTTTATGTACAGAACATAAATCCCGTATTACTTCTTTGAAATGATGGATTTCAAATGTTTTATACAATTTTATATGAATATTAGGCAAGGTGTAGTCATCGAAGGATTCAAGATAATGATGTCAAGGCTCAAATGGTTGAAAATACATTATAATTTTTCCATTTACGAGATACTTCGAGGGTTTGCGGTACAGCGAGAGAGTCTTCGCGGCGGATCGGTAGCAGACGCACCTGCGGCGGCGAAAATTATACCGAAAAGGTGTTCGTTTCATCTCGTTCGTCATCCGGGGAAACGGACAGATGACTTGCCAGCGCTGAGAGACTGGATCCTCCGAATGGAACGGTCCGGCGGAGACAAATGCACAGTGCCAGGGCGTATCTAGGTCAAATTCAGCGGCGTCGGGAGGCAAACGTATGGTCGTATCACGGGATCGCCGCGAGGTAAAACAGAAATCTCGCCGAAACGGCTGAGGACGATCGTGCGCCCGCCGTGTCGACGATCCCGTGATTACAGTGTCACCACAAATACGAGCTTCTTGTCCGGTAAAGTGTTCCATTCGACGGTTAGAGCACGCGCGATCCCCAGCCGCCGGATGATTTGACGGCAGTTGACTGCTTTTGTGAACGACTTCCTATTCGACGCCCCGGGCCTTTTAATACCACTTCCCGCTCTGGCTTTCGATCGCGGTCGATTTCGACGCGCGGGAAATACACGATGGGTTGGGACGCGAGGAAATTCAGAGCTCCGAGCGGATTTGCGGCCGTCGCGTGGATCCATTACATGCTATTAGATTGTTAACCGTTAATTCCTTTCAACCTCTGCGCCCCAAAAAATTTTCATTAACGTTGCGCTTTCGAAATTCCGCTCGGGCTACGATACTCTGTTTTACGCTCCTAATTCATTTGTCGAGCAATATTTCATTCGACGATTGTTAAGATTATAGAGATGTACTATGAACGATTACGGAATAGGTAAATTTATTTATTCAGCTGTATTTTCTGTAAAAAATCGTGTAATATTAGATTCACATTTTATTCGACAATTCCTACGATTGTCAAATGTTTTTATAAGCTACCACCGAGTAGATATATTTATTCATGCCTTAATGTATGCGATCTCGTTATTATTAAGAGGCATAAGAATTAATAGTTTTTAAGAAAACATTCTAAACATTCAACTGTTCACTAATTGAATCACTGAGAATTTATAAAAAAGTAACTAATTTACAGATAATCAATCGAAATAATTTTTAAGAAAACATATACTTATCTATTCACGAATTAAGAGGCCGAGAATTTAAAAAAGGTAATTGTTATAAAACTGTACGTGGCAATGAAAAATGTTTTCGACGAGTAAGCCGTGAATTCTCCCACAAATCCTTCTGGTCACGAAGCACTATATAGAAATCCGGATAATAAAGAAATAGTTTATTTGAACGCATAAAATTCTTTACGGCAAAAATAAAATAGCGAAGATACAAATGCACATCACCGCAAATCTTTAACCTTTTTATAATCTTCTATAAACGTGCAAACATTACAGTCGCATATAGCGACCGGATAAAATCGCATAGTTTTTTAAATACGTGGATCGCAGGAGAGTCGAAGAAAAAGTAAAATTTAATGCGCTTAGCGAAAACTCCGCAAAGGAAAACGTCGGCGGGAATATTAATTTCGATCCGCTAATGGCCGTTTAAGTCCTTAAATCGTAATGGAGTGCCGCAGAACGTTAAGTAATAATGTAACGGCGCGTTCTGCATAATTATAGGCAGATTTTCAAATCGGCCAGCCAATGCCGGTAATTACGTATAATATCATTTTGATCGTGCGCCTGGCTGAACCGGTACACCGGAGCACGAGGCTCGCCTCGAACAATCCGCAGTGGCTAATTCAATTGGTGCCTAGATTTGTTAATTGATGATCATCTGCGTACGTACGCGAATGATCTTGCACGTCACCCGGCTCGATAATTTCGTAATGACGGTCTTGTTTGCGATCGGCTGACGGTGATTAAACCTTTGCCAAAACTTTGTGTACTTGTGATACTAATGGGGCCGGGGTGTTTCCGTTCTGTTGGCCCAGCGATCGATAGAAATATCGTCCGCCAGGAAAAATCCCCCGAGCAAATTGGTTCCACAATTGCCCCGCGTGCTCTTTGTTCTTCTTCCATCGCCTCGGCTTAAGCTCCGTCTCCACTTAGCCGTACATTTATCCGCGACTCGCCCGACATCGGCACTGCTTCGACGAAACGTATTTCCGTAACTGTTAGTCGAAAATATTTGATTTTCTATAATTGTTATTTTCTATATCAATGTGCATTTACATCTCTCCTAAAACATTTCTCGCTTGTAAGCCAGCATTTTATAAAATACAGTCATCAGAAAAATTGTGAGCAGTTAGTAGATTCAGTGAGTAATATCCAGACGAAGTAGAAAAATGTGATGTTATCTTGGAGCTTCGATGTATTGAAGTACAAACTGCGGTTGATTTTGACACTAGAACTACCGAACCAGTCAAAATGACAGGTTCCAGATTTCTTCGTTTACAATTACTGAAGTTATAAAAACATTTTCACCAGAAAGTTTTCAATGAATTTCTTCATCGTCAAGCATTACGATAAAAATTGTACGAGATCTGTATCGATGCAATTTTGTCATTATTACAAAGCAATATACATCGATCGGATTTATTAGTCGGTAGTTCTAGTGTTAAATGTCTAATTAAATAATAAAAAATACAAATAAGTAGTCAAAGAAAGTGAGTCGATTCTAATAAAATCTTTTCCCATAGATATTAAGCGAACGAAGCCATATTTGTACTTGCTACTAGCAACTTTACGAATCACTGAAAACAACTCTTTTACGTAACTTTGTAAAAGTAACCTGTCTATCCAAATTCTTAGTCATACTTTAACCCTTTCGCTACTAAGGGCGACTATAGTCGTCCTTCATAAGCCGTTGGAACTGCATAAGGTAGTCTCGATTTCCAATCTTCTTCGGTCTCGGACTGACAGAACCAACAATTCTATTAAAATATTAATAGATGCGGATGGCCGCCGTTGCCTGAGGAAGTTGCCAGAGAAATTCCTGTAGCCCGAGCCGACTGAATACGGAATTACACCGGAGACTGGTCGTTGATAAGCCCAAACAAGTTTTAACCTCCTGCGTGACTCGGCGCTAATGCCGTCCGGGAAGCTCAGACAGATCACAGGACAGTCTGAAGCCCCTTTACGATCAGAAGGGACAGTCCAATCATGAATATTCTCGAGTCACGCGCCTTCCCCTCCTCCTCAACCTCCGGACACCGCCCCTCTGACGGAAGTGGACGCTGTGCATGCATTCCAACAAGAAGCCGAATCCTCCGTGTAAAATCAATTCTGTGGTCGTTTATTAGTTTCTGCCCTGCGCTGAATATGGACGGCGTTGCTCAAAGGCAAGGGACCCGAAACTTTGCTCTCCTTATTGCCGTCCCTCGACGGTGTTGCGTGCACGTTTTCTATTACTTGCTATAGTTAAACCCGCACTTCAAACATTAAGAGTGGACTGCATTTCTGACGATAGCTGACCGGACGTTGAGGTGTTACACTATACTTTATTTAATTCGAGTGTAGAAATCTTATCTGATATACAGGGTGAGTCACCAAACGTTTGCACCTCAAATATCTTTGTCTAATATCTGTCCTTGACCTTGAATGACCTTGGAATAATATAGTCACTGAATTCCTAATGAACGGGATTATCATTGTAGGTATTTAAAAAAGGATTGTTGACAAAAATGGAAATTTCCGCTATTCTGAATGACTCTCGCAGGTAGAGCCGTAATTTGGGATTAGGGCCCAAGATTCCGCGTTTTTGTCATAATAAAACGGAACCTTCCGCTGGCAACGGGTCGTCGGAACATCCGGCTCGTTATGGGTCAATATAATAATAAAGGGAATTCGCTGCTGGCAACGGTTCATCGGACCTTATTCTTTCTAAAAAGATTTCGCTAGGCGACAGACGGTTTCAACGAACGACCACCCGTAACAATAAAGAGGTGTTTTGCACTTGGCCTCCGATCCCCTTTTCTCCCTGTTTTTCCACCAGCGGGGAAAATGGGAAAATGGGGGTGAAAAACCGCCGCGCTTCGAACGTTCCGCGAACCGTTTCGACATCGATGTTCCCATAAAACCCGCCGCGAATGACTGTTATCACCGGACCGGCCGCCATTTACCGTTCAAAACGCACACGCGACCGCCGCGAAGTTAATTAACTCATTTGCATGATCGATCCCGCGTTTGTAACTGGTCGCGATTTTTCATCTCTCTCTCTCTTTTTTTTCTGTACGCCAAAACGCCACGACGAATCGAGCTGTAATCGCTCCCGATGCTTTTCTGTTTCGAGCGACAGCGACAGCCCGAAACCGGACCGATAGCCGGCGTACCGACCAACGAAAAAGCCTCGACATGTTTTTCATCCCTCTTGACAAACCTCCTAATGAGATTGGACCGCGCGCGAAATCCACGTGACACTTTGAACCGGCGAAATTCAATTTAATCGTTAAGTGTGGCGAATAAAACTTCTATTACCCGTCGAGGGTCCCGCAGATCGATGAAATTCAACATGGGACTCGATAACGATGTATGTAATTGTTGATCAAATTATCCCGCAAAGTTGCGTTGTTCATCGATGATATAAATATGCAATTTTGATAGAGTTATTTATTTATTTTTAATCGGTCGCCTGGCGACCGTTCCACGGCTGTGTTCGAGTCTATATTGACGTAAAGTAACGGAACTGTTATTTACGTATTTATTTGTTTATTTATTTAGTGGGAAAATTTAATGAACAGCTGTTTTATTAGGTTCAACAAAAAGGCTAACGTGTCTGCCAGAAATAACAGCAGAAAGATATTCTGAAAAATTAATAAAATGGTTGTAAATAATTTTTAATATTTTTATTTATAAAATTGTACAAATGGTGTATTGTCCGATGGTTACGAAACTTGTTTAACGTGGAGCTTTCAATTAGAAGCTTTCCGATTCATTTTAGATTTTAAAGCCACACCTTATGACAGTCGAAGCATGATCTACGTTACATATTTATTAAAGTCTGTCCATCAATTGTAAATCTACTGCAATTTTTTTGTAAAATGAAGAACATTTGTATTAATTGCAAAATTCACTAGCTGGACGTTTGTTTGTATTTTTAACAATTTTATACAGTTGAAAATTGTTACATCTGCACGAGAAACTTCAGTCATTTGAGCACTGAAGTAAATCGAGGGTTGCCATGAACCACGGACGAGCAACGTTCCCTAATTCGAGGGCCAAATTATTATTCTATCTGCAGGTCAAAGGCTGGTCTGAATTATTAAATAAACCAGATTACTATTGAACGAGTTAATACAAGTTGCTACTTCATATTTAATTTAGTGATAATATCTTGCTGTGGTACAAGGATATATCAGGATCGGATCAAAGGAAGTAGAGAGCCGAGAAATTGCCATACGTGCCACAAACGAGAGTTCTAATTAAACTGGAAAATAAATTGTCCACCAAACGACCGTGGAAGTATTTGACGCTTGAAAATTATTATCTTTGAAAGTTTGATTTTGAAAATGTACTAGGTGCCAGAAAATTAGTTTCGTTATTTTCAGAATTTTCAACGTTGAATTTTACCGAATCCGTTGAATATTCAGTAGTTTCATCAGGATGCAGGCAATGTTTATCATAGTACATCTTTATTTAGGATAAGGTCCAGATTGGCCTTCGAGAGCGAGAGTCTCTGGTCGTTCGCGAATGTGCCGGCATTATGCGAAGTTTGCCTACCGTTGGAAGAGGAAGATGCGAAAGAATTCGCGGCGGCGTCCTCGACGGCCTCGTTCAGCCCTTGAATAAATAATTTAGCGACTCTCGGACGGCCGTGGAATAAATTCGTTGACAACGTCTTATCATCCGAGCAAGGAAACCGAGGCGAAAGGGAAGCGTCAAGTGGGAAAAGGGCCAACAGAGGGAAGTCGTCGTGTTAATCCGTGCGAATCTAAATTAGGGGTTGCGAGCCAAGTTGGATAGATAGCTCCGAAGCGAGACTAGTTCCGGTGGAACAGTTAGCCAGAGAGTAAATCCGCCGTTCCAGCCTCCGCGGGGAAACATTCCGTAGACTTTGCCCAATTCGAAATTATTCTGCTAGCTACTGCTGATTACTTGACACCGTCCCCGGAAAGTGACATTCTCGTTTCTGTCTTGGTGGTCTTCGCACATTCTGGCCCTTCACCGTGCTATTTCAGTGGCTGCGTCCTTCGTGCTACTTTAACCATTCCCGGAAAACGTTCGGGATGATGTACTGCTCCTAAGTTATCTGTAATGGCTCTTATTTTGGGAAGCATTAGAAATTAGTCTAGATAAAAAATAAGTATTCGTGGAAGTCAACGGAAAATTAAGTTAGGCCTGTGAAAGTGATTCTCGTTTCCGTCTTGGGGGTATTCGCACATTCTAGCCCTTCGCCATGCTATTTTAGAGACTGCGTCTTTTCGAAATTATTTTTAAATATTCTTACTTTGGAAAAGATAAGGAATTGGTCTAGATAAAAAATAAGTATTCGTGGAAGTCAACGGAAAATTAAGTTAGGCCTGTGAAAGTGATTCTCGTTTCCGTCTTGGGGGTATTCGCACATTCTAGCCCTTCGCCATGTTATTTTAGAGGCTGCGTCTTTTCGAAATTATTTTTAAATATTCTTACTTTGGAAAGGATAAGGAATTAGTCTAGATGAAAAATAAGTAATTGTGGAAGTCAACGGAAAACTAAGTTCGGTTTGTAAAAATGATATTCTCATTTCCATCCTGAAGCTCGTCGCATATTCTAGCCCTTCTCGATACTATTTTAGTAGCTACATCCTTCGTGCTATTTTAACCATATTTGGACGATTTTCGACTGATGCACTGTTCCTAAATTATTTGTAATCGCTCTTAAATTGGAAACTATGAATGTAAAACGTTCAACAGGAATCTAAATTAGATCCAGGTTAGATTCCCAATGGTCCAGGCTTGTTCCAGTAGAATAATCGTGATATGGTCAGACTCAAACTCCAAAGACTCGTTTAAGACTTAAATCCTTATTAGAGAGCCACCTTAGACGCATCTTTTGCACAGATTAAATTAGTCCAACTTCACATCCAGCCTTGTTCAGACTTTATTTCAAATTAAAGTCTATCCTTAATCTAAATCTCGTTAAAATGAAATCTGTCCAATCTCTATGCCTACATAATCTATGTCTACACTGAATTTGGTGGAAATATAAATAATTTTCATCGTCCCATCGTGTATGTAATACGAGCGTTATTAATTTTATATATTTTATTTCAATGGTTATACCGCAATGAATAGATTCGCGGCGATGGTGGTTCAGTTTAGCTCAGGGATTTGCGAAATGAGCCGTCGACCCGAATATTTTTCATTTTCCTTGGCCAGTGTTCCCCGGAACGGAGAACAGTGGCGTGTTGTGCATCGATCAACATCGGGCTCGCCTCGACGTTTTGATTTTCCAAAGTGAACAGGTAGGATCAGCGTACAGCAGGACCAATGTCGTACAGTTCGCATTAACCCTCTCCATACCTACTCCACCGGATCCGCATTTCACGCTGATGCTTGTCGTGCGACGAGTTATTGAGCCAGATATGTTTAACGATGCGTGCTGGATTCCCCTCCGGTTGAAGGTATTACGGTGAACCGTAAGTCCTCTTGCGGTTACAATGGCACTGCTAACACAATTCCGCGGACCGCGCTGCGTAATGAACACGGACGGGAATCGTCGACAACAATCTTAGCCGACATACGTCTATTATAACATCCTGACAGTCACCGTTCGTATCACCTTCCTATGTCTGACAAATTGAAAACATCCCCCTTTTCCCTCGGGCCAGCTCGTATTACGACCGATTCAGTTATACGTCTCTTTGTCGCCGTTTTAATTTCGTTTATATCGATTTTATTTTTGAAGCACAGAGACCTGTGGGAACTTCAATATTGGAAACTGGATCTGCGAACACGCTTCTTCTGAAAATTGATTTGTAGCACAAACAGATTTTCAATAATTATTTTACTGGTTTTATTTATTGGACACTAGATTAACGGATTTGCGGGACATTAAATTACTGAATTTATTGAACTGATTACTGGACTTCGGTCTAATGAATTTATTCGAGACTTGTTTGCCGAATGTACCGAACACCTAATCAGTGGACCTCAGATTACTGGGCTTTGAATTCTGGACCTTAGATTGCTAGGTTTTAAATTTTTAACCTTGGATTAGTAAGCTTTAATTAATGGACTATGGATTACTGAATTTATTAAACCAGATTTGAATTTTAGATTACTGGATCTTTTATTACCAGGCTTTGGCTTACTGAACCCTACAGCAGTAGGCCCTAGGTTCCTGGACCTTAGATTACTAGGCTTAAAATTCTGGATCTTAGATTACTAGACTTTAATTACTGGACTCTGGATTACCGAATTTATTAAACCAGATTTGAATTTTAGATTACTGGATCTTCAATTACCAGGCTTTGGATTACTGAACCATACAGTAGTAGGCCCTAAGTTACTGGACCTTAGATTCCTAGGATTTAAATTGTGGACTTAGTATTACTGAATTTACTGAACCAGAGATTTGAATTTTAAATTACTTGACCTTAGATTACAAGGTTCTAGGTTACAAGACCTTAGGTTACTACACCTTAGATAACTGGACCCTAAGTTTCTAAACCTTAATTATTGGACTCTGGGCTACTGGATTCACTGAAACCTGGATTGCTGGTCTGCAGATTAGTACACCTTAAACTACAAGGCTATAGATTACTGGACTACAGATTACACGGTTTTAGAATAGTAGACTTTAAATTCCTTACTACAATCAATCCTAGCTTACTAGATTCACTGCATCACTTTAAACTCTTGAATTGTAAAATCTGTAACTCCAATATCATATCTGAACTACATTAACCTGTTAACCGGGGAATAAACTTTTCTTCGACTCGTTTCACAATGGGGACTTTTTTCTTTTTTTAATACTTATTGTTTATATATAATTGTAAACTTATATTATTGATTTACTTGAATAAGAACTAGATAAAATGTAATGTATTGAAAATATTACGGCAAATTTCCATGACGAAAAATATCATCATGACCATTCTAGTAGTAGTTCGTGTTTGATGAAATATTTCGTCATACCCAGTTAACAGGTTAATATACGAAACGAAAGAAACCCAAGCCCACGAACTCTCTCGAACATCCGCAATACATCCACGCTTCACGAAATAATACAATAAGACAACACTAGGCGACAATAAAACAAATTGTTCAATATACCTTCAGCGTGTATACGTCTTTAGAACGACCGTTACACGATTCCGGATAAATTTGTTGATTTTTCGGTGCATTACGCAGACTCCGCAGGATCTTCCTCCTCCCGTTCGCGGAGACAAACAGTCGTTCGCGGAAGCATGGACAAAGGCAATTCCATCTTGAACAGTTCCTAAAGTACTCGATCCACCTCAGAAATCCATTCTGCGGCACGGAGCGACTGTTCGTTCAGGAAAGTCCCCTTGGGGGCTGTTCAGCTTGGTCCCAATTTCCCAAGACGACCGTATAAGCCAGCTCGGATGGTCCCAAAGTGGCTCGCAATAATAATGCAGAGTGGATGCGCGCCGCGGACCGTCGATACGGCGCATAGGGATGGCTCATCAATCATGCGAAATGGTGGGGGAAGGATGTTCGTATAAGTATACACGGGTCAGCGCCGCGTTGCACTCGACAAGATGAGCGGTGTGTTGCCCTTCCGGTCGTCGACAGCTCCTGCGCCGCGGACGCTGGTCCCGATCGCAACCTCCTAATCGCTATCGATCATTATTCCGGGCGTGCGTGTAACAAATTACCGTTCGATGCGTGCGCTTCCTGTTCCAGGTCGCGGGTAACGCGGGAAACCCTGCTTTTGCACACACCGATCGATCCATCGACGAAGAAACGCTCGAAATCTACCGCTCGCGTATCCTCCGCTGATGTTACCGTCGCTGATTACACAGGCTGACCCACATAACTTGAACATCACGCATAATTCGATTACTTTGACGGCAAAATGCCGGCGGATAACGTTACTTTGTCCAGAGGGCCGAATACCGTTGTAGGATTTGTCGAGATTCTTGTCGAGGTCGTGTTTTTCGAGATTTCGAGGTCATCGGAGTTCGTTTGTCTGACCATGTGTGCCCATAATTATGAAAGTTGTCTAAGTCATATATTTCTTGATCCGAGATACTTCATGAATTGCATTTAAATAAATTAAAAAATATTTTTAGTTTATGCAACATTTTAATTTAGAATTTTATTAGTCTTGACTAATGGAAACTTATTATGAATATGAAATTTTGTGTGAATTTCATACGAACATGTTGTTTTTATAGTTTGAATAGACTTGGACCATTTTCAAAATTAACTGGATGTCCTATGAATGACCTAAAGCAATAAAAAAAAAAACTACGGGGAAGGATGAATCATTTTTATTTTACTTGAGCATCTGGTATAGCACGCTGATATTTTATGGTAGCAATAATATAGTTTGGTTAGCAATTGGTGAACTTGTTATGGATTTTTGGATGGTCGGGAAATTAATTAAGAGATTAACTATTCGACCTGAAAGAATTGCGTGAGAAGTATAGTATTCAATTGGAAAATTGATTTACCATTTGTCGGGGCTCGTGCATTTACGTAGCTTATTCAGCAAAGGAAATGACAATAAGCTATTATGGAAGGAGACATTGTTTGAAAATTATCTGAGTGAAAGTAGAAACGTCTGACCATGACCAGACACCTTGTTCGTCGAAGTTACTTATTGAAAGCCACGCGAGAAATGTCGTATGGGTAATTCAGGCTTTCATTCAGGATAACCAATCACTTTTCTCCAGTCTGTGCGGTATTTATGATAGTATTTCACGCGGCTATTGTTTTTAAACAGAAATTCGTAGCATCAGAACAAATCAACGTTCTCGATTTATCAGTTTCACCCCTACATACGAGGCATGTTATGTTGTTCAAACAATCGAAAATATTTCCTGTTTCACTGGCTGAGCAATTTGTTACTGGAACCACTAGCAACCACAAATAGGGTGCTGTGGAATTCCTACAATCGTAAAACGGATTAAAATCCCGGGAAAAAATGTTACAAAGTGAAAATTTTAGAAAGAAAATGTTTCTGTCATCCTCCGCGTGTTTGACAAAATTATGCTCGAATTCCTATACAGGAAATAATTCTACGCGAAGGGAAATACGGTAACAACGGTGTACAATCAAAATTTGTCCCTTTGACATTTCGGAAAAAATTCTCTAAAAATTCTGTCGATCTCACGTGCTTATCATTAATTTTTACACAAACTCGAGAGTGCGTTATTTTTATGAAAATATTGTTCTTTGCCGCTACGTTCTTTCAACAATCAATTTCGAACGTGTCGAGTAATCCACTAAAAGCAGTTAACGACCTTTCAATCTTGAGTTCTCATAAATAATGGCCCTATAGAAAAAAATAATATTTTCAAGCATTTTTTCACCAACGAGGTGCACAAGTGTGCTCGACAATTCTTCAATCATAATTTTCTTGAAAACAAGAGCAGGAACATTTACGTCAAAATGCTGTCCTCTCTGCTATGATGTTACTCCTGAATTTAAGTAGTGGCTGCAATGAATGATCAGACAACACGTGCCTCAAAGTAATTAAATCGAAAGCAATCTCAAAAAATCAATAAAATCGACGTACTTTATTCA
Organism: Agapostemon virescens; assembly: GCA_028453745.1. Lineage (NCBI taxonomy): Eukaryota > Metazoa > Arthropoda > Insecta > Hymenoptera > Halictidae > Agapostemon > Agapostemon virescens. Next base: position 18,235,255 of record CM052082.1, read on the forward strand.
ATCTAGCAACAATTGAAAGATTCAAATAAACAATATGTAATAATTCTGGAATCATCCAATATTCTCCAGATCTAAAATAACTTTAATGCAACAAATAAATTAACGTACAAATTAGTTTTTAAATATGTACAAATAATTCCGTTATATATTCCACAAAATAATCAAATTAAAATCCCAGGAATCACTGACACACGAATTTTGAATCTGAAGCTCCAGTAAAAATTGTTATACTATCATTCAAAATAGTTTTTGAATTAATCAATTAATATTTTACAAATTCCAAAGAATCCAAGTTGTGAGAGAAAATAAATTTCATTTAACAGCAAAATACAAAATATTTACCTAGAATAAAAGTCGTCTAAGGTAAAAGAAATTTGTTGATTAATCAATTAAAATTGCTTCAAGTGGAAAGGGTTAATTCTCGATAAAAAATGTTAGAGAGAAAGTGTTTCCAAAAACAATGAAATCGAGAGGACCACGCGTATTCGGACGGCGCATCGTTCGAAAGAACCAAGCGAACTGGTCATCGTCCAGAAACTGGGTCGTGGAGTTTCTCGCGTGGCCGATGGCAGCCCGGCAATCGAATATGAATAGAAAATTAATTAATTATCGATCCACATTAAGATAGCCGCGGCGGCCGGGCGGCGTGCGCGCGTCAATTAGAGCCGACAAATTAATCCGGCGCCGGTTCATGAATCCGTAAAATTCGTCGTTAAAGGGAAACTTCTGCCATTCCCGGGGTCGTGATAAATTATTCCGCGACGTTCCGCGCATCCATCTTTCAACCCTTAACTACCCGTGCGAAGAGCAGGGCCGGCCTCTCAGCAGCATCATTATTCCCCTTGCTTCGCTATTTACAGGTGTGAAATTGAATTATAACGAGGATCCGGATGCGCGGCGGCCTCTCTCCTTTTCTCTCACCCTCTCTCACTCTTTCTCTCTGTTACTCTCTTACGCCAGTGATAAATCAACCCGAGAGCCTCATCAAGAATTTGTACGAGCCGGAAATAAGATGACATTAATGAAAAGCCCGATATCAAAGATGAGGCGGCCTCACCCCGTATAAAATATTCGGTTAGCTCGATTTGCACGAGTGTCCACATAATTACGAGGTATTACGAGCCCGCCGCGATGTATATTTAAGGCTAAACATGGTACAGTGAAACGTTGCCGATTCGTTGGCCTGAGATCAAAGGGCCCCGGCCGCCGCCTTTGATCCAAGCCGCCGACAAATATCTTCGAGATGTTTCACCGAGTTTACCCTATTTGCATGAAAGAAGTGCTCCTTCTTAAAAGGAGGACTCCTCCCCTTCGACGCTCCGTCATTTATCATTCGTCAATTCAATGTCTCGCCGCCGCCCTCGCGATCTTCAACCCCTGCGGATACGCGGCTTCAGAACGTTACCATTCGCTCTTGCGAGAATAAAGCATGTCTCGCATTGACTCTTACGTTCCTCATTTCCGTTCAATCGAACGCAACAATCGAGAACCGTATCGATAGCCATATCTCTCAAGGCAATACTACAGACCTGTTACCTCACTGCGGAACTTTATGCAAAATGAAGATTGTTTCCATAAAGTACAGCGAACAGGAATAAAACGGGGACTTCTTTCTTCTGTTGACAACTTCGATGAGCTGAAAGTGGATTTTATGCATTTATGCGTTTTTGTGGGGGTGTGTCACAGAGGGACAGGATTGCAATAATTTAATACTTTGCCAAAAGAGCAATTTGAAAGATTGCATGAAACTAGAGTAACTTTTTAAATAAATCATTTCTTGCGTTTTCCAGATAGCAATCATGTTTGGTATAGTTATAATAATAGTGCAACATGTAATTTTTAAATGTGGCCAAATAATTTCGTTACACATATACAAGTGACATGGTAGTCAACGTTTTAATAACACACCTCTCAAGTTTTCAAAGTGACTAGTTTTACTTAATAAACATGACAAAGTTATATTTGGTTCGATTTCGGTTGCGATTTTTATTGCAATATGTGCTAAAAAAAATTTATTGAATCATTTCCCACTTCAACAATTACAAAATAAGAAATCTGAAACAGGTCACTTGATCGACAGTGGTGAGTTTAGTCTGAAGAGTATGTATATTGGATTGATCTAATAGAACCTTTAATGACAGACATAAATTCGTAGTTGGTTCCTGCATTATGCAGTTAACGGAAAGGATTTTTATGTCGCATGACGATCCGTAGTTCAGCTGAGGCTGATACCTCGAAGCTCGTAACGCTAAACTTATCGAGCATAAAAAGTGACTGGCATGCGATGCTTTATAAAAATGACAAAATTGAGTTTATCTAGACTTTTTGCTACTTCTAGTACAGTGTATGTCTCGTTTATTAAATTTCTTCAATCATGTCGTAGATGCCTCACCCTATATATAAAATATAAATTTTCCTTTCCTTCTAAGAAATTATGAACGCCAAACAAATTCTAATCTCCGTAAACGTAAAATCAATTTCACCGAAAGGGTTGATACCTCGAGTGGTGACTCTGAGACAGCATTAAAAATTGCCATAAAATTATTTAAAAGAACTTTTCCTACAATTTTATTTGAAAATAACAATTTGAATTACGTTTAATAGTAAAATTTTAATAACAATAGTAAATAAGTAAGTAACAAGAATATTAATAGTAAAGATCTAATAAAAATTCTAAAAAATACTAAAAAGTATAAAACAACGATTTCTCGAACGAAAATATATTTTTAGAGTTAGAACAGCTTTGCAGCAGCTAATTGTTACCATAAACGCGCAAAGTCGGTACCCAGGTCGTGACGAGTCACGCTCGTCGGTTTAGTAGAAAGGGTTAACTCGTATCATAGATTTCGAATCGCTGCAGAATCGTTGCGCAGGATTCTCATCGCGAAACAACCCTCGTCGCAGTATTTCCTCATTAACCCGCGAAATTCGGCCGTATATATCCCGATCCCCCCATAATCGTTCGAATGTACAAACTTATCCCTAGCGGTTTACTCCGCGGCGAAAGGGTTGCTTGCGGGGGTGGCATAGGGTAGCAGGGGGTTGCGAGGAGAGGACAGAGTCGTCCTCCGGTAACAAGGGACACAGGGCCGCGATTATCCGACCGCGAAATTGTCCCGAACGTTACTTCCTGCTCCTCGTTCGTCCCCTCGTTTCGTTCCACCCCCGTGCAACCCCTTTGCAACCCCCTACATCGATTCTCTAAGCCTCTCGTTTTCAACGCATGTTTCGTGTATACTGGGCGTCTACTTGTTTGGGGCGACAATAGTAATTTTTCGTGCGAAATTACACATCGGTCGGGTTCTTCTAGAATTAATTGCGCGGCCTGTTTTATTTCGCTTGGCAAGCCTAATTGCAGTAGGACTCCTGTTATCTGATATAATTGAAACGATCACGAGAAGAAACAAATTTTTATTCGTAGCTTGCGTGTCGTCGTTGACGCAGACTATTCTTATTTAGCATAAACAATGGTACTGCAATGATACTAGCTTCTTGCTATTTAATTGAGTGTTTAACGAAGCAACCAGAAAATCTTTTACTGGATTCTATAGTTACATCCAATTAAGTACATCGATTACGAGAAGAAACACATTTTTAATGGTAGTTTGCGTGTCGTCGTTGACGCAGACTATTCTTATTTAGCATAAACAATGGTACTGCAATAATACTAGCTTCTTTCTATTTAATTGAGTACTTAACTAAGCAAGCAGGATGTCTTTTATTGAAATTTATGGTTACATTAAATTAAATGCATCGATTACGAGAAGAAACACATTTTTAATCGTAACTTACGTATCGTCGCTGATGCTGACTGTTCTTATTTTACATAAACATTCATCCAACAATGATATTAGATTTTTTCTATTTACTCTAGTGTTTCACTAAGCAAACAGGAAATCTTTTATTGGATCCCATGGTTACATCCAGTTAAACACATCTTGCTACGAAAGATTCCTCATGATTAAACTTCTTGTTCGAAAAGTTATAATTTCATGATCAAACACTTCATTCCAATGTACTCGTGTAGAGAACAGCATCATCCGTCACACATTGCAGTGCCGTATCATTTACACGTAATTCACGTTGAACTCTGCCGTACAGAGAAACAGCCTCGCGCAAAATTCAGCCGTGTCTAAGAGGTTAATTGTCAACGCACATATTCTCCGAACCGGAAAGTTTCGGGCATGCCATAAGCGCAAGAAGACCAGCCAGGAGAGTCAGAAAATACAACCAGTTACAATTTCGTTTTATTCGGTGCTCGAAACCGATGAAAAACCAACGCGAGTCCGGCTCGATTGTCTTTAATTAAGTTGGCCCGAGTGCGTGGAAGTCGCGCGGGTACCGTGCGGCGCCGATATAATTAATTTCGCGATACTTAATCGATCGGTGCCGAGTGAAAAGCGGGAATCGGACGGACGGTTGAAAAATAATGAAGCTGTGGGAAATAGCAAGCGGCGAAGTTTTCGGTGTCCGAGGCCGATGAATGAAGGCAGAGAGCAGAACGCGTCGACATGGGGGCAGGTACGATGACGATGCCTAGCCACGAGCCGGCCCTGTTCTGCGCTGACACCGCCCCCTCGTTTGCCGCACGAACAATTTCTCTTTCTCCGTGTTTCCATGCATTTTATTTTATTTCACCGCTTTTGCCTCTAGAAAATCGCTTTTCCGGCCACTCGCGCCCATAAAACCGAAAGCGTGTTACGCGTCGGTTCCCCAACCCCCTGCGAAGCCCCTTCCCGCGCGCCCCGTACGACAGGCAAGCGGAGGAAAGGGGTTGGGTCTCCCTCAGCCATTTTGAGCGCGCCAATTGTCTAAATCCTCCCGCATTGTTTGCGAAACTTTCTACCGTTTCGCGAGTGTTCTCGGAGAACCCTTCTTCGATCAACCGTCAAACTTTCCGTTTTTTAATTTCTGCACCCCTCATTTTAATTTCACTCCCCCTCCACGCGATTATAGCAATCTGTTGGCAAAATGAAAATTTTTCGACATTTCGTCTTCAATTCTAACGAAAGGGCGGGCCAATCGGAACCGCAGGGGATGTTTCTCAACTCGGACAACGGCAACGTCTAATTGGTCCGCGTTTTTATTCCTTAACTCGAAAACGAAGCCGTGGATGACATTTTTGCGAAGGAAAAAGTGTCTCGGAATAATCCTAAGTCTTTAAATCTTTCTCGTCCTTTCTGTATATCAAATTTAACTTCCAGTTCCAGAATCCTCCCACGTTGGAATATATCGGGGCCTTTCGGGGAGCAACTTCCTCGTTAAAAGTCGACCGCCGAGCGTCTGTTTTGGAGCAGTATAAATTACACAAACAAGCGCAGTCGCATCGGCGCCGCCGATCGAGTTAATGCGTGCAGTATTTAATGAAGTGCGTTAATCAGTGAAATTGTTCGGCGTTCGCGCGGCACGTTCGACTCGGCCGTTTTAATTGCAACGGGATCCGGCGAAATCGTGGCCAATTAAATATCGTGACGGGGCAGGGTTGGAGAGGGGAGGGGGAGGACGTTAAAGATATGGCTGCGAGGAGGTGGACGCGGAAGTTAGCAACTCGTGGAAATAAACTCTTTCTCGACGTGTGCGCGGGACACCGTTGCGCCGGAACGAGGTAAAAACTGCCGAAGTTTCGTTTACTTCGCGACGCGAGTAACGAGAATCCTCGTTGGCGTCGTTCTGGGAGCAACTTTAATTTCGTCATTAGCAACCTCGATGCCCCTCCGAACCCCCCACTCCCCTTCGCATCCCTCCTCTTCTCGTGGGGGCCGTAACCCCTCGAAGTCGCGGGAATTTTCAACGGACCCGAACGTAACGAGTTCCCGCGGAACACTTCAGTAGCGAGGCGAAAGAACCTGCAGTGAGTGGTTCGGAGGTGGTTCGGTTCATTTCATTAACGGTAATTGAATGATCCCCGTGATTTTACGTACCGCGATGATTTTCAGAAGCCTGTAATTGGATGTTTCATGAAACGACGCTACCGCCGGCGGATGGATGACGTCGAGTCTAGCTGGATTTATCGAGCAGGGGTCAGCGAACCCTCAGAGCACCAAAGCGCCAGTGAAAAATTCAGAGTCTTCCTTTAGGCGTCTTTGCAATTTTACGTTCGATACATGACACGTCCTCCGAACACTGGGAAACGCGTCCACCGAATTCCGGTTCGATTCGTTCACCTGTTTGCTTTTAACCCTTTGCGGAAATCAAATGTTGTTAATTTGTAATGAATATTTCAACAAGTATAAATTATCTTTTCTCTTCTGTAATATTTTTAGTGATGAAGATGAAAATGGAATGCAAGGGGTTAATTCTGATGTGCAGAATTAATACAACGATATTTAGAAATTTGTTGAAACACAACTAAAGGAGGCATCGACGTTGAACTTCGTGAATCTACTGCCGAAGTATAGTAGAACTTATCCAAATTTTTCTGGGAAAACAGAATGGTCTAATTAGAAGTTACGTTCAAATGAATGAAAGAATTTCCGACAACATTACAAGACCTTAATAAATAAATTCTTTTAATTTTTATAATTTAACACACACCAGTTACTCTTATGTCTAACAGATTTAATCCTAAAATACTCTGCCAGAAACTGGGAAGTGGAATTTGATTTTCCGAAGTCTGCAGCGACACCTTTTAGGTTGAGTCCACACGATGGACCGCGAAACTGGCAGCGGCGACAAAGGAAGGATTCGAAGTTCCGGTTTTAATTATTTTCAAGATTAATCCTCGTTCCCACGGACAAGAAATGTGGACGGGGGTTTTGTGACAATGTTTAATGCTGTCAAGGGATTTTCTCGCGCCATTAATGCTCGCGGCAGAGTTTCTTTAAAGGTTCGACGCCACCTTTTCTCTATTCAGCATCAATCCCCTTTAAGGATAACGAGTCACGTTCAGAGTTGCCGCAACGTCGGCTCTCTCACACACGACGCTTTTCGAAGGCTGGGTGGATCGGCTTACGTGTCGCAACTTAGAAGCAGTTTACCATCGCAAACCGCCGGATAGAGGGATCGCCCGTACACCGAAAAGACGTCACGGGACGTATACGTGCACCGACACGATCAGCTTCGACGCGGAGGAAACTTTTCGCAGGGCGAAACTATTACCGTCTGAATACAAAGTGTCTCGGAAACCTTAAAAGCACGCGGCTGTCGCGCTTTAACGCGCCCGGGATTTCGGGTTCCATGATGGATCGCTTGGTTTCGAGATCATTGATCAGTTTCGCCGGGAACAGAACACTGCGACGTTCCGTGTTACCACCCGCGTTTTTACCTCCGGTATCACTTTTACACAAGAAGGGACAGAGGAGGAACACGGTTTCGCTTCGCCGGTGATGCAGGTCAATGACCCCCGGTGGAAATGGAATTTTGGATGCGGTGAGAAATGTTTATCCCTATTGTCACATTTACCACACGTTCGTATTTCCTATTTTATGTATACTTATATCATTTTTATTATATTTCCTATTTTATTTAAATAATGCATTGGTTGATTTTTTAAATATGTTTAAGGATGTGTTGTACGCATAGCAAGTCTACTGATTAGTTCGTTAATTGTTTATCTTTCTGTCTTTATTATTGACCTATACTACTGAAAGCT
>CM052082.1:18242855-18279607 GCA_028453745.1 Agapostemon virescens
TTCTTCATCCTCAGAGTGCAGACATTTTTGGGATCTTCCAAGTTTCACATCCTGGATCAGTTTTGCAAAGTAAAGAATAGAGATGAAACACTATTCCCCTTTGCCAGTGGCGCAGGTCAATGACCTGCGGTGCAAATGGAATTGTGGATGGAGTGAGCGATGTTTATCCCTATTGTCACATGACATTTTTCATTCATTTTTCATATTTCCTATTTTATATAAATAATGCATTGGTTGATTTTTTAAATATGTTTAAAGATGTTATATACGTAACAAGTTTGCTGATTAGTTCCTTGACTGACAAACATAATTCCTGATGCATTTGTACCACTGTCTTTATTATTGACCTGCCCTATTGAAAGTATTCTTCATCCTCAGAGTGCAGACATTTTTGGGATCTTCCAAGTTTCACCTCATGGATCAGTTTTGCAAAGTAAAGAAGAGAGATGAAACAGTTTTTCGCTTCGCCAGTGAAGCAGGCCAACGACTCACGGTGCAAATGGAATTTTGTATGATGTTGATTGATTGATTTTCATCAATATCTCACTGTAAGCTTTTATTTGCTATTCTCTTTCTTCCAAGCTTAGTTCTTTCTTAGTTTCTTAGTACTTTCTTTTTCTAATAAATGCATCTGTTGTTTTTTTGATTTGTTTAAAGATGATACATGGGTAAGAAGTTGTCTGACCGAACCTACACAATATCGCATTTACTTTCCACGTTTATTATTGACCTACCCTACTGCAAGTTTACTTCGCCGTTAGAGTACATCCGTTTTCGAGAACGCCAATCGTCACGATTGTTATATTATCGGTCTCTCTATCTCAAAAGTACCCGGAGCAGCGAATTTAATCCGAACCAAAGAGATAACAGAAGAATCGTGAACGGAAACCAAGAGATATTTAAAAAAGGCCTCTCGATAAATCACTTTCGACTCAGCAGAAGGGAGAAGCGTGTCGCCAAGTATCTTTCCGCAACAAACAAACAATTCTACCGCATCATGGCTGTCCGCAGTTTAATCGGCTAGGGTCCTACTTCGCAATTCTCCGGTCATTGTGCTGCATAAATGAGAAACGATCCGGAGCCGGGCAACAATATCTCAGCGTAGATGGTCGAACGTGCCGCATCTATTTACCCAATCGTTTGCGATCCCGGTCTGTCACCCCTCTGGTGGCACACATAATCGATTCAACCGGGGTTGCGAGGGTGTCTTCGAAACAGAAGCTCCAGGAATCCTTTCATCCCCCATGGCTTTGAACGGCTGGCAGTGGGGGGAACTGCCGTCAGCCGGCGGACAGGGACAAAAGCGATCCTTTCGTTGAACGTGATTACGGGCTGCGACGATCGCCACAGAAAGCTGATTTCCTGAAAAATTCACGGTCCGCGGCCGCGGAAAAGTTAATCCTCACGCGAGCCCTCTCCCCATCTGCCGCCGAATAATGCGAAATCCTCGCAGAGAAGTTGCCTGCCTCGGGGAGAAAGAGAGGAAGGGTGAAAAAAAATGAAAGGAGGGAAGAAAATAGAAGAAAAGGCGGCAACCGACGTTTCGATGGCTGTCTTCCGGCGCGCGCAAAGGCTTCGGGATTTAAATTAATTCGAGCCACCCCCCCCCCTCCCCGCCGCGGCTGACAACGTCTCTTTAACAACGGGACCACGCACCCTGTCCCATCCCGTCCGCCATTCTTCCGCCCAACGAAGTAATCACGGTCGTCTATTTGACGAGCAGAGTGGTTTCAAGTGGCTCGCTTGGGCGTAAATCGTCGCGCGGATATTCGTTATAATTCCGTCAGCCAAAATGAATTATATACATATATATATATATACAGGGTGTCCCAAAAGTATCGTAACGATAATGAGGGGGAAATGAGGTGTTCCTGAGGTCATTTAAAGCAACTTTTTCCTTTGCGAAAATTCAATCTGCGGCTTCGTTCACGAATTTTTCAAGAAAATTTACTGGCCAATGAGAGAAAAGCGCGCGAACTAACACGTGCTCGCTCGAACGCGCTCAAACCGTCCACTGGCCAGGCACGCGATCAAAAGTGAAAGAACAAGTCAGAGAGCGCGAACTTTCCGAATTTTGTTGACTATAATAATTTAGCGACGATAATAATTTTAAGAAAAACGCTGTTGATTCTTATTTCAGAACGTCTAAAGAATAATTACTAATTTTTCAGATCTGAAATAACAAACAATTTAGCCGTGTGAGTCGTTTTAATTTTTTGATATGCGTGACATCTCACGCGTACCACATGAAATTTTTATACGATACGTACTGTGAAGATAAACAATAAGTAACCCCGACGAAATTCAGTCCTGTTCGTTCCCCCATTGAAAAACCAACCCCTCCTTTCGGTGGCCGCGACGTCTAATCACGATCTAGGCTAAACCGGATCCGCTGTTTCGCGGCGAATGAAAATGTAGGCGGCGTTAAAGGTAACGAGGGCCGAGGGTCGATGCCGGGCCACTGTTTGCCTCGGCCATGGTGCAGCGAGATTTTTCAAGAGCACCGACTTAATTTTATTAAATCGCAACGGCACGCCCCAAATCCCACCGAGCTCGCTTCGACGCCGACTCTGGTAACTGAAACAAGCTGGCCTTGGTGCTTGCGAGCTTTTGCGGAACAGTTGCTCGAACTCCGGCGAAAAATACGTGCCAGAAATATTTTTTTATTTAATATTTTCCGCGCCACGAATTCATTGTAAAGTTAATCTAACTAATCTAGAAAATAATGTTTTTCGATTGCATATTTTCACATGTTTATTGATATAAGGAGTATTCCATATTAGTATGATGCTTAAATTTAGTAGAACACCTTGTATGTTGCACCTAGGTTACCCGTATTTTACTTGTCTGACCACTGTGCCCTTATTCTACTTATCGGATCATGGAAAAATCCGTATCCCATTTGTCTGACCATACTTCGCCCCTATTCTACGCGTCTCTCCACAGGTCGACCATATTTCACTGGTCTGGTCAAAGGACATTCCATTCTACTTGTATCTTCGTTTCAGGAGAGTGCGAATTGGAGACCTCGTCTTACTGATGTGGAATTAAACGTGGAGATTAGCGAAGTACTTACGCAATCTTATAAACAATTTGTTAAAATAAGTTGTAAATACATTAATAAATTTTTCTAAACAATCTCCAGAAAGAAGCTAATCTTATTCGATGAAATTTCACGTTTGATTTATTCGAAACTATGTCTTTCGTGAAAGTATCTTTTTTTTAAAGGTCTGGTTGAATTTTTCTGTAGAATTTCTTCTCTCTTGAAATTATACCGCGATTATGGAGAAGCGTTAAATTCCAAGGATGCAGTTACACTTGAATAAGAGTTCGCATAAGTTACTATTATAATTAGACAATCCATTAGCAAGGAATCTTTCAATTGCGAAGGCCTGACCGCGGCAGTGTCCCTGCGGGCCGTTCGCAGGGGGTTAAATCGAAATTAGTCAGACATCCGTCGGTTTCTGGTTCCGAAGCTCATCGAATCGAAGCCTGGGAGGCGAATGACGATCATTTATGGACCAATTAGAGCATCTATAGGTCCCGGTAGACCAGGTCCACGTGTATACGGGGGCATTTCGCCGGTTATTACTGGCGGCGGTTTCATCCTCGGAGTTTTCCAGACGGTAACCAGCGCCCATCTGCGCCGGCCAAATTGAGTTCATCCTTTTCGAGCGCGCACACCGCAAATTGAACGGCGCTCTAATGATTTCGTGTTCCCCCGCCGCACCTACAGCCGGTGTTTACGGCGTATTTATGACTGTTACGTGCCCACCACCCCCCATAAACCACCAACGTTCCGATTGTTTTCCAATCTGCACTAACTCCTTCGAGCCGCTGGAGCTCCATCTTAGAAGAGAAACTAGCCGAGAGGAACGTGGCTAGCTAACTGGCGGAAAAATAAAAATTTCCAGCAGCCATTCCCGCGAAAATAGTGGATGAAATAACGTGTTCAGATATTTTGCTCGATGTCTTGTTAGAATACTGTCACAGTAAGAATAATTGTACAATATTTGTTGAAGACACGTATCTGGATCGTACTAGAATCCTGAGAACATCAAGCACAGTTCGCAGACAATTGTTTGTTGAATGGAAACTTTTTCTGCACCATGGAAAATATCGATTTCGATGTTTACGTCTGATCCATCGTTGACTTGTCTACTGTGATTCATTCAGTCTTACATTGCTGTTTTATTTCGTTCCACACCAGTAATATAATTCAAGAACTTATATTTTCGTATTAATGGAACGATATTCTAGTAACAAAAGTAAAATTGTGATTTAGAAGTACCTGCCTAATGCCAAATTATCTACAAACTTTATTCACAACTCGCAGACAATTGATTGTGAAATGTAAAATTTTTTCTGCGCCATTAATAGAATTCATTAATTTATATTTTTCCTATTAGTAAAACAATACCAACATTCTCGTTAACGAAAACTACTTGACTGGCGAAGCAATTCGTCAAGTATCGAGAGAATATTGCAGGCGAACCGTTCGGCAGGGAAATAAAAATTTTGCAGTAGCCTTTTTGCAACCGTCACAGGCGGAAAATTATTTGCAAGGTGTCTGGAGTGTCTCTGTTTGTAGTAAAACGATATCTCGCGGATAAGTTCGGTGGCCGTGTCAAAGCGTCATCTTTGTCCCGATCGAAATGCAATATTCGTCAGGACTGGCTGGATGTCAGGCAATCGTAAATGTCACGGTATCCAAATAAAATTTCCTCGGCTTTATTTGGGGAAACGTACGTTCCTCACGTTATGACATTAACATATTCCCGATTTGAATCAAATATCAGTGTTCACATTTCGAAACACCTTGCTCGTCGAAAAATTATTAATAGATAACCTGAAATAAAAGGAAGAAGCCACTCTTCGGAAATAGTCTCGGAAGACATGATCGAATTATGCGAGCATAAGTAATCGATCGAACTGAGAACTTTAGATATATTTATATTATATTTATATCTATTTCAGATTATATATTATATCTATTATATTATATTAGATACCTCGTTTGATTAACAGCCCAAGTAAATGGTATTATTCGTTCAGGAATAAACGATGTTCCTCTCGTCGAAACATCTCTGCTATTCAATTATAATTAGCTTTCCTCGCAACACGGACACCACATTTATTTAGTAATATCTCTCCAGGCGTTCTATTATCTGCAATTTCGAGGGAAAAAATATGAAAGGTGATATTTTAATAAATTTCGTAGGTTCGGTGTTAACGGGCAACATTTGAATTAAATTTTCACGCAAGACACCCTCCAATTAAGAGTTGCGATCGCCTCATGCGAGCACGCACGTCCCGAGCTTATATAATACGCGGAATATGTGTCTTTCTATCGCGAGTATCGACCGTTTTTAATTATAGTCTGCCGAGCTTCGTAACGCGTTAAAAAAAGAAAAGGCGTTGAACCGCGCGTGTAACGGCACCCTCTGCTCCCTGGCTTCCTACCTAAAACAACTCGACTATAAAACCCCCCCGCCCCCACGCGCCGGATTCTATATCGCTTGCACCCTCCGCGTGCTAATGCACCGGGGGGTACGATTCATCTTTTATCCTCGCTACTTCAAACTTACCCCCGCGCGTCGCGACTGGAAAAACTGTTCGTAAAATTCTCGTCGAGAGAAAACACATGCCGAGTGTGTGTAACAGTTCTGCAAACTTCGAGCCTGGATCTCTGGTAATTGTCCTTAAACTGAAAAATTTGTCCAACTTGCTGGAAACGTGGACTTCGACGCGTACGTCCGATTAATCGGTTGCTTGGACTACTTGCAGTAAGTGTGCAGAGTATTCTTACGCCTTTTAATAAGAATAATTTTTTAAAAATAAGATCGAACGACTTGAATTGTTTGGAATTGTCAGAAGAATTCGATTGTCAATTGTGTGGATCGGCGTGGTGAGAATGAGAAAGAAACATAATTTCTAAAGAAATTTTTGTGAAGTGAATTTAGTTTGTGATTAAAGAAAGGAGCGTTTAGAAAGAGGACTGTTATTTATCGTTTCGTTTATTTATACTAGTTTGCAATTAATACACCATACTGTCCGAAGTTGATAAGTACTTATTAACTTCAACAATTCCATCTTGTGTGTAAATAAATTTTTCCAAAGTTGCCATTCATTGGAATTGAAAGACAAAAACACAGGTCACAATTTTTAACATTTTTAAGTATGTTTGTAATGAAAAATTATGAAATGTCTTTTTGTAATCCATACACGATTAAAAATACGAAGATTATAAAACAATCTGCGATTGAAATAAACATTCATTGCAGGTTCACATAAAAATGTTAATCACAGAGAAATTTAATCTTTCGTTTGCAATTAATATAAACAGCAACTAAACAGCAGATCGCCTAAACGTTGCCTAGCAAAACTAGTGTTTTCCGATTAATTGTATTTCGGGTATCCACCAGTGTGATTAAACTCTTTTTATTAATGACGTTGTAATAATAACAACATGGGTCGATAAGCGATGACCGAATGATATCAATAATTACTAATTATATTCGGTATTATTCGATATACTATAATGGCAGCGAATAATAATAACAATAAGCTTCCGATACAATTTTATTTGAAATAAACATGCACACGATTTAGGAGTCTTTATTTGTAATATAATGAGAGCGACAATAATATAATTCAGTGGCATAATTAATGGTAATAAAACAGAAGCATTAATTCATAACAAAATTCAATGAAGGTAATGAATAATAATGTCGCCCAATGGGAGTATATATATCTAATTGAACCATTCATTAAACAAGAATTATTTTAATTTCGATATTTTCCTGAGTTTCCTTCGTGAGAAACTTGTCTCAGCATTTTTCTCTTTTTTATTTCGGACGTAACAAAATTTCTTGAAAACTCCATAACGAAACAAAAGAAAGTACCGGAGAAAATTAGAAAATCCCAAGTGGAAGATTTCTGAAGATGGAAAGACTCCAGACTGCAGCATCGGGGTGATGCAGCTAAGATAATTTTGACAGTAGCTACGGTGTACTTTGATCAGACCTGATGCAACCTTTACTGAATAATTTTTGACGTTTCATATTTTCTCTAAAATGATTAATGGGACTAATTAACAATCTAAAATTGTAAAAAAGTGACAGTGTTGCAGAGATCATTTTAACAGTAGATAAAGTATATTTTGTTCAAACCTGAAGCATTACCTAATTGTGTCTAATGTTTCATATTTCTTTTTTAAATAATTTCTGGGAATAATGCAAAATGTAAAATTGCCTTTGAATCGTAATGCACCCTAACACAGTTTGGACAGTAGCTTTAGATATATTTCAAGCTTTGCCGAAAAAATTTCTGACGTTCCATCATTCTTTTATGAATCATTTATGAATCTGAAAATATAAAGTTGCGCGATAGTGGCAGCGTTGCTGAGATAAATTTAAGTGTAGCTAAGATATATTTTGATCGGTACTGCAAGAAAGTTTTTCAATTGAATTCTGTCGTTTCGTTCCGTTTGAATCCGAACGGATTTAATGATTTGTGAGACTAATTAGAAATGTAAAACTGCGTGGATGGAAATGGCAGCAGGGATGAAAAATATTGGCGAAAGTGGGATGGAATGAGTCTCGCGGCGGCGCTTGGCTAAATGATGCGCGATATTTTATTCAGCATCCGGCTCAGGAAAAGCGATCACCAGAATTGGAGACGTCGATCGTGACGTATCTATGGAAATTGAATTCGCGGCGAATAGGGTAAGGTGGCGCGGGGCGGACTCTGTACTCGGAACTTCAGCGTCTCTGCTCTCACCCCGCTGATTTTCCTTCCACCAGAATTTTTCCAGTAGAAACGCGAGTTCACCGTTTCGTTTCATCTGGCTCGCGGAAAAATTCGCGACAGATGTCTCCCCGCTGGCAATCGACTTTGACAACTCGATTTTTCCTTCGGAATTTCCACCGAAGAAAATTATGAACGCAATAATGTCGAGACTTCGCGACGCGATTTTCGTACGTTTGCCCCGCGTCAATTACGCGGTAATGAGCTTGACAAATTTTGCGGAAAATTAAATCTCATCGCATCGTGTAACAATATTATTAATTCATCGGTTTACCAAGTTAATATGCGATTGCTTTCGGTCTACATTATTATTCATTCACTATTAAACGAAAGCTGAATTCGTGCTAAATGCAGAACAGGAACGAGAACGACTTTTGCACAATATTAACATTCATTGTCTTATGTTATTATTAATTTCCCATTAAATGAATATTAAATTCGGAGCAGCAATAAGCATGATTAATTGCGTGGAAAATCATAAGCCACGGTCTTATATTACAATATTGTTAATTAAACGTTCGGCGAAGACCAAATTCAGTTCCATAATAAGCTCCACGATTTTCCTAGAATATCAATGGTCGTTACATTGTGTTATTAATTAAATATTAGACAAAGATCAGATAATATTCCTGTTAAATTCAGTTTGAGATCTTCATCGCGAAACTCAGTCGGTATTATGAGGTAAATACAGTGCCGGAGAAATGTCTCTTATAACCCAGTCTCTGCAAATTACCATGTAAAGAACCTCATTATGCGCAAACCTTCGCGATCTAATATTACTTTTCAGATTCGTCCTTTAGAAAATCTTAGACCGTCTACCAACTGTGTCCATTGTCGTTAACGTAATTACCAGTTTCATAAAATAAACAATAAAAAGATATATAACCACGTAAAAACTACTGGTATATCTCACGGTATATAAAATTGTCAGTACACATCCCGCTAAAATATTCACAATTTAAAAAATAATAAATTGTTAACGTTAACACAATCGTTAACATAATTTTCAACAACGAAGCATCTTCGGTTTCTCACCCAGCATATCGTAAAAAGAATCATAGGCAAGAATGAACTGTGAACCGTGAAAGTACAGACCTGAAGCTTCAAAATGAGACTAGGATCGTTATCATACCATATTTATCAACGAAATTATCATATTTGATGCTCAAACCCTTTTTCAATCCGTTGCAGGTGTCCCACAATATTATATTTAATTCTTGTTAGACACATCAACGCCTACAGCCGCATTCACAATCGAGTGTTCTCTTCCAATGGTGGTACACGTTTCTAAGTATAGTACACTTTCCCAGAAGCGTCACAGCTAAAGATGACAGTGCCCTCGATAAGCGCAATGAACTCTGACTGGCGAACCTGCTCGTCCCAAAAACTGCAACGCGATCTTTAATTGGCCACACAATTCTGCGAGCTGCAATCATCGTGAAGTGGTGGGTATTTATTTAAAGCGTAGGCAATTGTAAAATTCATTTGCCGTAATTGGTGGTTCGCCGCTAATTCCATTACACCGAGAAATTCAAATCGAATTGAATTAATTGTGCGCCGATACAGGCGCGCGATAACACACAGAAACGCCGCATGTTAATTATACATTTGTACAGGCTTCGGGCATGTATTATTTATGAGCGTGTTAAGCGGCGCGCCTCTGTAACCCGCGCGCCGCTCCCAGCCGGTCCCTTTATTTTTCTTGTCCCAGTTCTGCCGAGACTTCTGCCAATTCCGCGCTGAAAAACGAGTCCGAACAATCCGCGCGCGCGTTTGCCTCGATCCGCATTTTCGCGAGGACGTTCCCGCGGAAAAAAGAAAGAAAGATCGAGGGCGCGCGCGCACACACGTTTGCCGGGGAATTTTTCTCGGCGATGATTTCTTCGCAAGCGTGATTTTTCTGAGGTTCCCCGGGCGAGGAGACAGTCGCCCGTAAAACAACAAGCTTCCACCGAAAGCTTAGCGGATAATATTATTTGTCAATTCGCCTAATGAATGTGTGCACAGTTAATGGAGTCAAAACAGTAAATCCCCTGAATATGCGTACGTTACTGCCGCCAGTTCGAGCGGAACCCAGGCAAATTCACTTCGGCCTAGTAATCACAAATTAATGCAGAAGACACATATTCTATTCACTGCGTGGCCGGCCAAAGTGATAGGCGGACGGTTTAATTGAACATGCCCGGCGGATAAGTGGTTCGACCGAAAAATAAAAATGATTCTATGGCACATTAACTGTGCTATCACATTTTCACCTTTTTCAGCCATTTTAATTCGTTCCCTCTTACACTTCTCCCACCCATGATTTTTTAACCGTTTTTTAGAGCTTCATTGAAATCTTCGTGGAATTCTGATTGTTGGAATTCTTTAGAACTGACTGTTGAAACTGCCTGTCAAGATGTTTGAACTAGCTGGTTAAATTTATCCATGAATCTTATGTGTCTGCGTTTTGTATTGGATTCGTACAGGAAACTTCTCTGGTATAATTGTCTGTCAAACTTTTCTGTAAAATTGTTTGTCACAACGGTTTGTTAATATTGTCTGTTAACGTTGCTTGTTAACATTGTCTGCCGAAACGGTCTGTTAATATTGTTTGGTAGAATTGTCTGTCGAAAAGGTCTGTTAAAATTGTTCGTTGAAATTGTCTGTCGAAAGGGTCTGTTAAAGTTACCTTTAAAAATTATCTATTAAAATTGTTTGTTGAAATTGTCTGTCAAAATTGTTTGTGGAAATTGTCTGTGAAACTTGTTTGTTGAAATAGTCTGTTAAAATTATTTGTTAAAATTTTCTGTTAAACTCGTCTATGCAAACCTCTCTGTTAATATTTTCTATAGAACGAGACTAGTAGAACAGTCCGACGATTATGCGGACGGAATCTTAATTTGGTCATGTACCGGGTGGTAATTCCGCCGTTGACCGTCGCGGATGGCAAGGGTGGTCCTCGACCTTCGCGACAGGTTTGACTTGGAGGAATTTTGAAAAAATCTATCGTTACCTAGACCCCGGGACGTTTAACGCGGATATTCGGCCGAGGCTCCGGCGAAAGTGGAACGAGCCGGTGCTAGAAATGTGTACATTGTACTCGCCACGACGAAATGATATAGACAGACTAGGCAACGCAACAGCGACACAAGGGGTCGCTATAATGAGCGGCCCGACCTCGACATGTAGGCCAACCTCTGACGCATACCTGCACCGCATGCACACTACCTGGACTTTCCACGTTACGCCGGCCGGGGCTCGTTAAAGTGCGACCGACCAGGAAGAGGCAACCCACTGCGAAATCAAGCTCCGATGAAAAATCAATCTGAAATCAACCCTGCACCGACCTACGAGCCCCCAAAACTTTCTTTCAATTTTGTTTCGTTAAGCGTAGCAAACTTCTGCAAACTTCGGAAACCGAATGCGATAGGTGATATTTTAATCAGCCGTGAAAAAGCCTTACACAATCTACTAATTTAATAATATTCTTAATATATACTTCACATCTCATATTCAGAGTATTTCGACGATGCAAGAGTAATTATTAATAACAATGAAATTACATAGACTAATGTAGACTACAATAAGTATATTCCTGAAGGTTTGTTTGACACTAGAGTCGTCCGATTGAAAGCAGGAGTGTAGCATTGAATCTTTTCAACCCTCAAAGAATGAACGCCTCAGTGACTATGGCATATAACGAGTCGAATGTCAAGTTTAAAGTAATCTCCGACAGTAAAACAGAATAATAGAATATAGTAAAGTCAATGTCTCCTACTTTTCCACAAAGTTCAACGAAACTTTTCTGCAAATCTTGTGAAGGATGATCAAGTGAAATTGCACCCTTAGGATAGCAGACACGTAGGCCTGTAGCCTATACCTACCAAACGATCCTCTGCACTGTGACTCTCGGCAATGTAGAGGATACAAGAGTGCTCCTAGATTGCTGCAGACTATCTAATTCGTCAGCGTTTATGATGCAAATAAATCACACAAAATGGCTAAACAAATTTCTCGCAGCCCTGGGCAGAGTATATTCACGAAAATAAAAGTTTTCGTCGAAGTTCGACAAAGAATGATCTCCGAGTCGAAACACTCAGCAATTTCGAGGATACAAGACACCCCCTAGACTGCCTAAAACTATCGTATCCGTCTCGGTAACCAGAAATTCGGCAAGATGGTGTATCAGCGACTGAAGTTCGAGAGGAACTTCAACTTTCCTTCTCGAGCAATTACTAGCGACGCCATTGTGCCCTGAAGTGTTTACATCGCCGCCAAAGAGTGTCAGCCGAACTTGCCGGGAGGACACAGGCACCCACTTCTGTTCGAACTAGCAACGGTTACTTTCGCGTTCGCACACAACGAGACATAACCGTCCAGAAGTTGGCAAGCTCTTTAAGCAGCTTGGCTGCTGTGGCTGCAGAATGGTGGGGGGGGGGGTAGTGTATTCGAAGAGAATGGCAGCGTTTTCAAGCGGCGACATCTCGGCCTTGTCCGCTAAGAAACTGCTCGGTGTCTCGCACGGCAAGAATTCCAATTAACTATGGGGAGAGTGACGACACTGTGAGCTATAGGCGTTCGTTGAACGGACTCCTACGGCAACCTAAGTTCGAACTTCCCGAGGACATTAGCATCGGGAACGTCAAAGTTTCTGCGGAGCTGACATTACACCAAGAACGTTGATCTTGATGCATTATACTTTTTATGGGGTTACATAGTCTTTCGTTCCAGGTCCTTTCAGGAAGACTTTGGATTGTTGGATTTTATCCTATCGTCAAGAGGAAGCGAATTTGAAATGTCCACCCTGTATATATTCTGTTCTTGCTTGTCCAGTTTCCTCAGTCTCGTCTGACACCCTTAGTCTACAGTGAGGATGGTAAAATTAACTGCAGCAGCACAGTTTCAATTTGGACAAAGATTTTCCAATGGAGTTATCAGGCTAGCAGCATTATCTTGCGAGTTTGTTATCATCAACCCACTAATGTTATTAATAATGCAGATCAGGCGTTTCAGATGATTAAAGACGTTATGCGACCTGGTGAAAATTCTCGAAGAAGATGTTCAAAGGTAAGCAGGTTGTTCAGCTGGACTGTTTCAAACGCTCACCTTGCATATGTCCTCTTCTTTGTTCACCAGTTTCACAGTTTATTCTGACACCCTCAGCCTACAGTGGAAACATCGAAGGCAATTCGAGCAAAGGTCCTCCACCAAGTCATCAAGCTGCGAACCTCGTCTTGCGAGTTCTTTATAAACCCGCTAATGTTATTAATAATGCGGCGCGCGCGTTTCAGACAGTTGAGGATGTTGCATGGCCAGGTGAAAACGCTTGTAGCAGAAGATATGCATCAGCGGGTCGGCTGGAGTGCGTACTCCATCGGTCTAAAAGCTGGCTTTGCAGCAGCGAGGGGCTCTCGACGGAAGGCAGGCCCGAAGTTTCACGAGCACGTAGCTCGACGCCGACGCCAAGCGTCGTCACGCGAATTTCGTCCCATGATCTCCTGGCGGATTCCTCAGCCTCGTCGTCTCGTCCGCTCCGACGCTTCGCTTAAAAAGCGACAACGTTCGCGCGAAACAACGAGACAACGGCTGAATTCGCGTGAAAGAAGCTGACGAGCCGTGCTGCGTGAAATATAGCCCCCGTGCCCCCGGAAGAACACCCTTTTCGAACCTTCTAACGACATTGTTCCAGAGGATTCACGGCTAAACTGCTCCACGGACTATCTCGCCGGTGTTCATTGCGAATTAATTAATCAACTGCATGAATTGGACGCGTCCGACAGTCTTCGGAACAACGCTCAGCTGCCCAACTTTCACACTACGATTTCTAAAAGAATGTTCTTGTAAGAGATTAATAATATATCGCAGTTTGTTCTACCGCGCACAATTGTTACTCAACGTAACAATTTATTCTTGAAACTGAAACGCTAAAGCGAATAGAAATTGCGAGGCACTTTCTGAAACTCGTATGTCATTGGTTGAACGTTC
This sequence comes from Agapostemon virescens, assembly GCA_028453745.1. Taxonomy (NCBI): domain Eukaryota; kingdom Metazoa; phylum Arthropoda; class Insecta; order Hymenoptera; family Halictidae; genus Agapostemon; species Agapostemon virescens. The sequence goes on from CM052082.1 coordinate 18,256,632, forward strand.
GTACGATTAATTTGACATTTAACTCCTTAAATCAAATAAAAACATATATAATTTATTTCTTTTAAGCAAAAATAGAATTCTATTTTGTTTTTATCAATATATAAACACTGAAGAACACGTAGACATAAAATAAATATAAATTCTTTTCTTTTTGTCCAAAATTATGAAACGTGAAAAGTATTTTTCAAATTATTTTTCAACATTATTTAACAATGTTTGGTGTTGCGAGAGCTTGCAAATTTCATTGAGGGTTAATTTATTTAGTGCCAATCTTCGTTTGAAGTCGAGAAAATAACGCATTCGCTTTCGAAGTGCAACGGTGAGCACAGTCTGACAAAAAAAAAATGTTAGAAATGGAATTTAGCAAATTTTTTTGTAACGAATTGAAATAGAAAGTTAGCACAGAGGTTTTCATTTAATAAACAAAAATACAGCACACTTTTCGTAGTGAAACGATGGACAACTTTCAAGAAATGTTCGTTCAATTGCGAATGTTTGCGCAAACACTCGGTAAGTGTTTGCAGGACCAAGGAACGGTGCGGGATTAATCAAAGGGTTGTTTTGTAATGTCAAGACGAGGCTCGATTGAACTCCAATCGGTCAGGTGATTTTTAAACAAGTTCCGCGCGCATAGTTTCCACCGGAATCGATTAATACTGGCGACAAGCAAGTGGACTCTGCCGAACGCACCAGTCATTTTCTCATTATCGCAATGTGCAGCAGGTGCAGCGTGGCGCACACAGATCGGGAATAAATCGGAAACAAATCGGAAATAAAACACCGTTTATCGATTATCGGCGGACGATTGGAGAGTGCATGTAGCCTCTTTTATTTTTATTTTATTTCATCGCGTGCACTTGACTGGCGACTCGGAACGGTTTAGCTATTCGTGACAGTATTATCAGGGATTTAATGTCCGGCTTATCGAGACTTTGATTGTTTCCACGAGAACCGTGTATGTTTTCTGCAACGTTCTGTTTCGCAACTTCTTCCCGATGTCTCTGCGTTTCAGCCGGATTTTAATTAACTTTATATTTGCGATTTCTGTCGTTCCAAACCGGGCAAGTACACGGTATTCAAAATACTATGCAGTTATACGTAGCCTCGAAATGCTAAACTATAGCAAACATGGTCAAATCAGCGTGAAATCCTTTAATGGCGTTGCACGTTCTGGTGAACACACTTTCGTGTATATCTTTAAACCTAAATCTACCCGATGATCATGCGTAGAGATAAAATTACCGTGGACAGTGACCTCGTTGCATTACAAAACTGATAAAATCATAAATCTTTCGCAAACATTCGAATAGTATGGCAGAAGTTCGAAGAACACATTTTCATAATCTATCTCAGGAACGGTTATGTAACATAGTTAGGATTATTGATGTAGACAACACTTTTGAAGGATATTGAAGGTGATAATATGATTCAAGCTTGGTCAAACATAATCAAACAGTTAAACTATCTCACAGTTGAGGTCGGAGACCTAGATCATACGCAATCAAACAGATCATTTAAACTAACTTACAAGAAAAATGGCATGTAAGCATAAGATAGTTCGAGAAGATGATCTACGTGTAATCTCTCAGGCTTATTAAGGTCAGAAACCTAACTCAAACCTAATGAAACCAGACCAAACATGATCAAACTTCAAACGAAACAATAAATCAGACGAAAAATATTTTCGCGTAGATCTCTAATCCTGTATCCTAAAGACGATTACAAAAATTCCAGAATACATACGATAAGACACAGTGTTCGTTCAGTATACTTTGACATTACTATAACCAGAGAACCAGGAACACATCTCTAAATCCGGTCGACGAAAAATCGTCTCCGCGCCATTCGCGACCGTTCTCGGAATAAACACACAGTCAATAACCATGCAATCGGGGGATCTGTACGCTTTTGTCACTGAACGTGTACTATAATAGCCTGACCGGAAGTTGAACAGTATCGACCAGCGAGCATCGAACCGCGACAAAACGGTCCGTTCGGTCATTCGCGTGGCAAGTCAGCCGTCTAGTTATTTACGCGAGACATTAACTAGCCATTCACGCGGCGCAACAGCCAACAAGAAATTTAATTAGCCCTCGCACGAGGTGAGCGTGATGGTAGGGGGTGTCGAAGGGGGTGAGGAGAGGAGTAGGGGAGGAAGTGCTGGGAAGCTCGCAATCATAATCGGGGCCAGCGCGTCCCCTTTCAATCTCGCGAGTGGGAATGGCTAGCACGAATTCGTACGAGTAACAAGAGTTTCCCCAAACAATTTGTTCCGGTCACGAGGAAAGGGTGCGGAGTCAGGGCCGTAGGAAGACCACCGGTAGGGAGCGGGGAGAGAGAGAGAAAGAGAGAGAGAGAATGGCGGGGAGACGCCTTTTATATTTTCCAGGGAGAACGTCTTACCCTGTGGCGAGAGAACCGTAATTTGTAGTTACCGGCGAAATGAACGTCGGCAGTTTGTCTGAGAATCTACTTCCCGTGTAACTTGTGAAAGTGGGAGCCACTTTCGGTCTACGCCCCTCAATTATAACTCTGAAACACGTTCTCTATCCACCGGGCAGGGCCACGCCGCCAATAAGACACGTATACCCGGCTAGCAGCGGATTGCATGCGTTCGCGGTTCTAGAAACTGTACCGTTTCCGCTTTGAGATGATTTAACGGTGTTTCTGTTGACGAGCGATAAACGAAACCTTTGCCGACTGGCGGGGAACACGTGAAGCCGGCGGATAAATAACAATTCTGCAGGCTTGTCTGCCGACAGCGCAAACAATCGCTCTGGAAATTCCAACTCGGGGAAAAATGACGCAGCTCGCTTCCTGCGAGGAACATCGCTATTGGATCGAGTATGCTTCGCACAGAGTGTCTCGAAAATGAACTTCCTTCAGAGCGGAGATTCTTCGGGTCGTTAAGAGCAACTTTTTCCTTTGCGGAAATGTTCTACGTCGCTTCGGTTAGGAGTTATTAAGGAAAAACAGGGCCCAATCAGCACGCGGCTGCTGCGTAACTGGCCCCGCCGACCGAGGCATTGCCATTGGCCCAGCCGGGGTATGTCACTCGCAGCTGCGATCTCATTGGTCCGTGTTTTTCGTGAATATCTTGGAAATGGGGCTGAGCAGAATATGTTTGCAAAGGGGAAAGTTACTTCTAATGATCTCAGGAATTGCCTCATTCGAAATGGAACATGTATTTTTATATACTCACTGTGTAACTCAATATAATTATTGTATCACTAATCCTTTCTTCTGTTTAACAGATTGTTGAATGTTTAAGTGTCGCACAAGTAAATTGAATATTCTATGTATTAAAATTAATCTAAACGTCTACGAATACTGTGTAGATTCTAGAGAAGATACAACATCGAGTGCATAATTTTCTGTATGTTTATTTAAATTATTAATGGCCTTAGGTTAGCGTCCATGCAATTTCTGCTTTTCAATAGAAACTGTTTCACATATATTTCCTTGTACAAATGATTTATACGCTGATAAAAACAGATCAGAACACGGAATGCTGCTGCGAGGAGTAAACACGGAAACAAGGCTTAAAACTTTCATTACAGCACTTTCTTGGGCATCTAAGAATTGATTGGAGAACCCTCGACACATAAAAAGAAGCGTATTTATCCTTGAAGAACAAGAAGGAAAAGAAGTTCAAAGCAATTGCATCGCTTGGCCTGCCTTTCAGCGGGATACTTCTCCAAGCCGTAAAAATAGCAAAATAAAAATTCATAATAAACTGCACCCTAAATGAAAAAAAAAATCATTGGCTACCAAATAAATTGCTGGCGTTAAAAAGAAACCATAAAATTTTTATTTATCCCATGATAGAGATATAAAAACAGAAAACTCGAAAATTAGGTTGGAACTTTATCAAAGCTAACAATTAACATTATATAAAGTGTTGAATAATAAAAAGGACGCTAATAAAATTAATTACATGTTGCACGTATCTTTGATGTATTCTTGAACGCACGAACATGTATAATTATTTCTGACGGAGCTTTATCATTTTAATAATTGCATAGTAAAGTGCCGGGAAACGGTAATTTGACGGTGCGTGGAAGGTTCAGAGTTCATTGATTCGGTAATATGGAAAAGGGATGCTTGAACGGGTATAAAAAGGGGGCTAATCCATGTAAACCGGCCCTACTGTAACTGTCCTGTGAATGAGCACGTTCAGCCTGACAAATAGATCGGCCGAGGGTAGGCTGTGATAGAGTCGCAGTGGTAGCGGCCGTCATAAATCAGACGTGACAACTGGAGAGCCGGTTCGGTATACACAAGATAGCCAGGGCGAAATTATATCCTTTCTGCCTTACGATTCCATTCGGCCTGCCATATAGAACAATCCTTTTTTCTATCGGCGTTTCTAACAGCTCCATAAATTCCGATTATGACCGGCGTAGTCGCCGCGGAGTGTACGGTTGAACACGAGTTAATCGAAGGGGGTGACAAATTGTTTTACTTCGAGTTCGACCGATAAGTTACAGTTTCCCAATAGAACTCCATTAATAAACCAGATTAGAAGATTACAAGTTAAACCCAACTAGCCGGGTTGCGAGGACCGGTTTTACATGGCTGTGGGATTTACACGTGCGTGCAATGCTGTTGTCGAAAATACGCGGACGCCATTTTGGACGCGTTCATGCTTCGACGCGGCCTCCATCTTAAGGCTGACGGAATTACTAGTCTGTAATTAAAAAATGTATCTGTATGTTAATATGCTGCGCCAATTGGCGACACAATTTACAAAACTTAATCATTTAATCATTTAATAATTTAATTAATTAATAAAAATTCATCATACCGATGCTTGAACCAAACTTCGTTAGGTTTTATGCGATTTAGAATAGTTAACACTGAACTTACCATAGCTGGTCAAATGAGATTCTCTAGATATTTAGTTTCACAATTATTCAAGTTATAAGATTCGATATACTTTGTATTGAAAATCGCAAATTAACCAAGTAAATTGAATCTTGGCTTTTCTATAAGAATGTGATAGTAAATTTTAACCCCTTGCCATATTACGACGATACGGACTCGTGTTAAATGTTTAAAATAATTCTAACCAATATCATGCCTTTCCTTTTGAAGATTTTCAATCAGCCGTGGCACAATGAAAAATAGGCAACCGCGTTCGCGTTCTCGAATCGTTCTTCCGCTCGATCTTCGCGAATCACGGCGAAATCAAAGGGCTCGTTCGTTTGCGAGCTGCGCAAGGAAAAAACCGAAGAAATAAAAGGCGTCGCTGGTAGACTGGCGTTTCGCAAAGTTAATCCGTCAGCAGTCACGCGGACGGAGTCAAACCGGCAATCGTAACAGGCATTTTCCGCGCGCGCGAGCGCAAGCGGGAAACGAGGAGTATCGAGCCGACTGAGCGAGCGAACGGAGGCTCGCGCGAGCTGCCGAGCTCGCGCCCGCGCCATTAATTATCGAGTAATGCACTGTGTGACACATTAGTGCGTAAAGAGGAAATTATGGGCATAAAACGGCGACGACACAAAAGCGACAAAGGGACAGCCGGCAAATATTTTCCGAGCGGTGGCTCTGTGCCGACGGCAGAGTAGGGAACCGATGTTGGAAAAGAGAGGGTACGGAAAGGCAAAGAGGAGGGGGGATTGTGGGGGGGGGGGCTATGGGCACCGCCAACGAAATGACAGTTTTAATGAAACTCCGATGACCGACTTCCGGCCCAACGAGCTCGCGGTGAACGTCGAATAAATATCGGGGCGAGAGAGAGAGCCGGAGAGCACGGGGATGATCGCCGACAAAGGGTATCGGCAGCAAACCGGGGCGGTTTGTTTCCCCCACTCTCCCAACCCCTTCGAACCCTCCCAGGCAAATATTATAATTCATTCGTCACGAAATATCGTTCGCAATTCCTCCCGTCGCTAATGAATCATGCGACGTCGGCGAAGGGACGGGCCGGGTCATACGGCTTCGCTGATTTTAATCGATGTTCGTCGCATCTTCCGCTGATCCAAAACGATACCGGATAATTAAACGACCTCCGTAACACGCCGCAACGGAAACGCAGGAGCTGATTGCATCGTCTGCAACGCGACGCTCGTGAGAACTGGAAATTAAGGCGTTGCACCCCGGTCGCCTCGCTCGACGAGCACGCACCCGTTCCGGCAATTTTTAATTGTGCCGCGGCTGAACTAGAATCGGCGAAACTCATGGCATCGTTGGATAGCACTGTGAAGTGTCTGCAGAAAAATTTTCAGTCATGAATATTCAGTTTTTGAGAAGACGACAGCGGTTGCGAGAGAAACGCGTCTTACCGGAGGGGTAGATTGTTTGTTGAATAAAACGATAGGAAAATTTGGGGTCGTTAACGCTGAGCGAAGTAACAAAACAAATTATTTAAACTGTATATGGTTCATAGTGTAATATGTGCCCTGTTAAATATATTTATTCGATTGTTTTCCATGAGAACATCGTTTTGATTGTGGTAATTGTAAAATGAAGGATTCGGATTCTGTCGGTGCCACCGGTAATGTTAAATTCGTAACAATGTCAAAATGCAAGTACCGAGAATAAATAGTTAATTTGTTGCTGAGAAATCGTGTGATTTTGTTAATCGCTGGTGACATAAATATGAAATATTATTTAGAATCTGTATAGAGAGTATAGGATGAATTGTGTGAAGAACCTCGAGCAGGAACACAATCGAAGTTGAAGCTGCTCGAGGCGTGTACTCATGAATAAATGGAACAATTGATCTGACACCAACTACAACCCTTCAATTACAGAAAATTGAACACGCAAGGTGACAATACAGAATACTGGCATACAGCTCAGTAACGCGGTACAGTGATAGCTTTATGAAACAATAGCTCAGCACGCTGTACAAAAGGCACCATCGAAGACATCCAACGAAATGGAAGTATTGATACTTATAATAAAAATTGTGCTTGATGCTCCTTGTAAACAGAGAAATGTATGACCACAGTGAGGCGAATGCCGTAACAGATAATTTGAGAATAATTTGCTTCAATAATGAAAAAACTCGTAATAATTAATCAGTTATCAGAAGGAGGGACTGGCTAAAAATATATTTTTCAATCTCTTCACTGAATCCAAATTGTAAAAGCATTCCAATATTCTTCCAGTGTCCCTGGAAACGTTATACCATCGAATTTTCGTTATCAATAAATAAAATCTGCAGTTTGACTACAACCGAGAATGCCTGTCAAAGTGCGAAGAACGCTTGCCCACAAATTCCGATCGAATTACTTCGCATTCCCCAAACGAGAGCCCGTAAAACCCAGCCGAGCCAATTCACCTCTGAATAAATTTCCACGATCGACGTACCGCAAACAGCGTTCTCACAATTACAGAAAAACGTAGCGAGTAGGGCGAGCGGTTCAGCGACACCATTACCCTAAGGGCCGGCGGTGTCGGTGCGCCTAGGTCGTAAATCTCTCCGCGTCTCAATAAACTCAAACACTGAGTTGCCTTATAACCAATTAAATTTAACGTTGCAAGTAGATTTCACCGGGTATAACCGTCCCGGGCACACGTATTAGCGCCATTTAACCGGGACGTTAGGTTTGATTACTCATAACGACAGGCGCGGCCGATTGTTCTACAAAGATAATTGCAGGCTGGAAGGGCTAACGAGTCGGCCGAACGTTTCATTGGGCAGTAAAGCTTGCCGCGAAAGATGCGAAAGAAGATACGCTACTCTCTCTTCTCTCCTCTCTCTCTTTCACCAGTTCGCATACTCTCTCACTACCGCACTCTCTTTCCTTCGCGCTCTTTCGCTCTCTCACTCTCTCTTTCGCTGTAACACTCTTTTCTTCTCTCATTCGGTCACTATTGCACTCCCTTCCTCCCTCAGTCTCTCACTCTTTCATTGTAGCACTCTCTTCATTTCATACTCCCTTACTGTCGCACTCACTTTCTCTCTCAGTCTCTCACTCTTTCATTCTAGCACTCTCTCGCCTTCGCATTCTCTCATTGTCGCACTCTTCTTCGATCGCACTCTTCCAGCCACTCACTGTTGCACTCTCTTCTTCTCTTACTCTTTCATGACAGCACTCTTTCCTTCTCTCACTCTTTCTCTTTCTCTGTAACACTCTTTTTCTCTCTTATTCGGTCACTGTTGCACTCCCTTTCTCCCTTAGTCTCGCATTCTTTCACTGTAGCACTCTCTTCCCCTCTCACTTTCTCAATGTCACATTCTCTTTGCCCCCTTGCTCTTTCACTGTCACACTCGCTTTCCCTCTCATTCTCTTACCGTCGCACTCTCTTTCCCTCTCAGTATCTCACTCTTTCACGGTAGCACTCTTTCTCCCTCACTCGCTCTCTCACTGTCACATTCTCTTCTCCCCTCATTCTCTTACTGTCACATTCTCTTCTCCCCTCATTCTCTTACTGTCACACTCTCTTCCCCTCTCATTCTCTCACCCTTTCACTATCGCACTTTCTCTCTCCCTCTCTGCTCCTCTGTTCCTACTGTCTCATTTTTTCTTTCTCTTCCTCTCGTTTTCTCTCTCTTACTCTATCCTCCTGTTCCTTTTTTTCTTCTTCTCTCTCATTTTTCCCTGTTCCCTCCTCTCAGTCACTTTTTCTTTCATTTTCTGTTCCTACCTGTTTCTCTCTCTCTCTCTCTCTCTTACCTTCTCTCTTACCGTCTCTTTTGCAGTCTCTTTCTTTCTCCCTCGCTCTTCTGCTCCGTCCGTGTTATCGAGCATGCTCGGCCCGCGGGCGACAACAAACGTTAACGATGCTTGACCCCCTTACGTTTCAACATTGAACCGTTAAATTGGATAATATTGCTGCCGCCCGCTGATAAGTGAACGAAAGCATTAATCGATTCCCAGGACGAGCCCCGTTTTCTACTCGGATAATCGCGCGGCTCGCACTAAAGAGCCAGATTGAATCGTTTGCGAAACGAACAACAGGCCGGGGAGAACGTAACGTTGACTATCGCGACGGGGATAATCTGCTCGGCGAGCACTCGGCCGCTTTATTTATTTACGGGACAATCGGATTTCTGCAAACAAATTTACCCGGCCGGACGACACTTTTGCGACCCTCTACAACCCGGTATTGACACACATCGGACGTCGCTGATCGATTCCGGAGACTGCGGAGATCGCGCTCCGGAAGTCTTCGGAACTTTTGACTTCGCCTCGCTCTTCCGTTCCGGAGAATTTATTGGACCTGGTGTATGTGTTTGCGCAGTCGACGATGAATTCGCATCGGCGTTGAGCGCATTTCACGTGGAACGAGATTACGATTTGTAGGCTGCGCGATATCCGCCAGTCTTCCGAGTTGGAAATATTAGGGGTAACCTTTACGTAATAAATTATTTTGAAATCTAAAATTAAGTATGCAGTACAATCAACTTTCTATTTATAATCTGTCTAATACAATTGCATCCACATCCTTTGTACAGAATACAATGGCGCATCTTCCAAAAGATACGATAATTCAATCTTTCCTGAATGCAGAATTCTCGCGTTACAGCTGAAACAAGTGAAATCGTGAGAATTTCTTTGAAAAAATCCGTCTAGGGTACATAAAAAATTCTTTTTGGAGAATATCCCGTCCATCTCCGAGCGAAACGTCCGTCCGTGTCACGTGGACGATAAAACTCGATATTCTAAGCGGCGTGGAACATCAATAAACAAAATCCGCAGGTCCCCGTTGAAAATTTCATAGGGTACACTTCTGGCGACGGTTAATCTAATAGCCGTTGCGTGGCCAGGCGGACGTGGATGCCGGATAAAATGAAAAATAAAAATTCGCGAGAAAGAGCGGGAGCCCTGCCTTATCGTCGGGCCGCGCGGTTTGTTTAAACGGATTAGCAGAAATTTCCGCGGGAATAAAAATTTTACGCGGCTTTCACCGACGAGACGTGGAACAGCCAGAACGTTACCGATAATTTATCGAGGTGTGCTCGCGTGCCCAGCTCGAACAGGTTCTGCGTCTGACAAGTCCTGGCCGATTTCGATGCAGTTCCGGACGAGTTGCACTGCGGGTTTCGCGGGTTACATCGCCGATGCACTTATGCACCGCTGCAGGCCATTGTTTCGTCATCCTCGTAAAGCTATGTCCACGTTTGTTGCCCCGCCTCGTTAACGTTGCTCGAAATCTGGATGAGCTGGTAAGCTGCTCCGGTCCCGGACACGTTTCGAAGTTTACTTCACGCGTTCATTACTACCGGTAGTATCGATACTTTGCGAGTTACGCCGTGCAACTCTTCGACGTTGTTTCGCTGCATATGGGCGCCCTTAAATTACCAGTGAAAAAGGTCTTCGAGTACAGTTCTGTACTTTGCGTACAGAATTTTCTTTGCGGCTATAGTTATTACAACATCTTCGACGCCAAAAATTTTACAAGACAGATGAGATTAATTGGTCTTTGTACGACTACGTTGAATTCAATCTTTAAATAGTGATCACAAAAGAGTAGAATTTTTTAACGAGTCTGACTCGTTATAACATGGCAAGCGATTAATACAGAATAACTTTTTAAAAAGTACTCTTAACCAGTGGAGCTTTTTTTAGACCGTAAAATGATGAATTGACTAGCTGATAACATATTTAAAAAAATTTTGAAAAATCCTGTATGTGTCATTTCAATTTTAGAAGAGTATATACACTTTGTCAGCAACACTATACGATTCTCCAGTATTACCCATGCATTGGGACGCGTTTACGTTGAGATAAGGGAACAGATAAGGGTTAAACAGTTCTCCATGTATATTTTATAATATAATAATTGTTCAAAAAGTCTCCTAAACCTGTGAGGTTTTCTTCGGACGCCAGAATCATGTGAGAAGAATAATCTAATGAACTTTGCGTGCACGAAAGGAAATTAATCAGGTACGATGAATTAATTTTAGGTCAAAGAGTGTTTCGATTTTGAATATAAAATAGTTTGAAGCGTAAAGGGTTAAACAGCGTCTGATGCGAGTAGAACGATGTGTGCCGAGAAATGTGGACACCGGTTTAAAGGAATAAATAGGGTCCATGCTGAAATCGTAATTTCCGGGACTTCGGTTCAAGTCACGAGCCACCGTCGAAACTTGCCGGCGATCACCGGGCCCGAACTTCGGTCGATTAAAACTGTCGGACATTGCTACTCGAGCCATCAATTATCCTGGTTGATGGACGTCGCTAGATTGGCTCGCGCGCTGCAACGATTTCGCAATATCGTAACGCGCGTTTGCACAATGTTTCGCCGGCCATTTGGCTCTCTTGGGTCCCCGACGGAGATTGAAACCGTGTGAACGAAACCTGATTTGATTTTAACGCGAATCGAAACCCAGACACCGAATATATGATCGGATTCATTCGTCTTTGTTGTAAACTCAGTGGTACTTACGAATCTGACCGTGCAGACACCAACTACTGCGCACGAGCGGAGCGAATGGCACGCTTTCCGTTCAAAGTTGCACAAAACGGCGACGGAAAATTGTAGACCATGTTCCGAGGGCTCTTTGCAAAGGGGAAGGTCCATTCTTGAATGCTACGATGCTTTAAATTTTGGGAAAAATATTTCTATACTCGTGGGACGCGTCTAAAAGTTTTTGAAACGAGTAAAATTCGGAAGGGGTCTTTGCTTCTTTATTATAAACTTATTATTCCATTATAAAATTATTTATTTATTTTTTGAAGGAAAGAGTTGAGCTCCGAGAAAGAGGAGGCTTTGAACTTTGAAATAAAAGAAGTTTCAATAGCCTCCAATTTTTTTTCACAAAGTTATGGAAAGAAGGGGAAACCTGCAATGTTGAGATAAAATCGTCCGTTCGACGTTTCTAAAGGAAAATAAATATATAGCTAATAGAACAGGATTTATGCTCGCGATTTAATGAAATGATAGCGTGAACAGTCGAAATTTAGCATGATTTAGCGGCATCGCGTTTAAAGCCAACCGCGAGAATTTATGGTCATTGTACAGCGTTGATTAAACTGTTCAATATTACGCACTTATGTAATGCGTAAAAATGCTCAACAAATTATGGGACACCGGGCACGCGTTGCCCGCATGAAAAGGGTAGAATCCCGACAATTGTATTAATTTGCGTGAACGTTCGGAAAATTGTACGATTCCTGATTTAACAGAATTTAATACGTTTCGTGTTTAATTTCCTGAGAACGCCGAGGCATGAAAATCCCACTCGATTAAAATCGCGTTGAAATTTATCGGGAGGAAGGTACATTTACATAAACTTTCACGGTGTTACGACGATGTAATAGACATTTTTATGTATGAGTCTGCAGCTCCGTTAAAAGCGAAGCGAAAATTAAATATCGCAATTGTAGACGTAGCCTGTGAAAGCAAAGATTGCTAACGATTTAATACATCTCTCACATTCCGATTCCCTCCTCTTTCATCATTCTACAAAAGAAAACTTTGCGGAACGCAAAGTAAACAGCCGGCGAACACTTTCGCAAGTCTTTTGTTTCCCCGTTTCGTTCATTTCATTCTCATTTATTCTCATTAAATTCATACCGCGGATTAATATCGTTCGCTAACGCGTCGCTGTTAAAGTTTAACCCTTTTGCAGTCGAAGCAATGTTAATTACAAAATTCAGACATTTATTCAACATTCAACGCTTCCATTCTGTGCGATCCTTTTCGCATTATGCGTTTCACGTTAAACCGGCTTTCATGTTCAGAATTTTTCGCAATTTATAGAATACAGAAAACTGATATTGCGATTTTTACCGGCGCTTCAGAGTAGCCGTTCGAGTGGAAACGGTTAATACGTCTCGAAAGTAATTTCGTAAAAAGCACACAGTTCAAAATAAATATTCAGCTTGCTGGAATCCGGTACAGCAAACTTTGCGCAAACGATCGTATAATTTTCCGAAATTTTCAATATTCAATGTTTATAATAAAATAAAAATATTATTTCCAGCATCTTCCCGATGCACACCGTTCAAGGAATATTGTTTAATCGTTCAGTAAAAAATATTAAAAAAGGAATGGTAATTGTACGGAGCTTTGCAGAATGATTTTTCATGTCCGTAAACGAAAAGCAAGAAAGTAAGAGGTCCGACCGCAAAAGGGAACATAACATCGAAAAATGGTAGCGTCAACGATTCTCGCCGCAGGAGAATTGCACTCTCTAAGGATCGGCAGCGAGGTGAGCAACGTTTTCGACGTGAGTCCGAGCGTCGACGCGCTGCTCATGAATTAATCAAATCCGCGGCGTGGTCTGTCAGCGATATATCACTTGAATGTGAATTATTCCCACACGAGCTCATCAGGGAACGAGTTTTAAATTTAAGTATGTTTTATCCAAAAGAAGAAGAAGAAGAAGAACGAAAAACGCCACATGCTTCTTCTTAGGGAAACATTTTATTAATACATTTTTCCGCCTCGCGGGAGCAATGCGGAGAAGAGAACTATACAATTTTAACACGTTTCCTCTAATAAAATAATGATCGCTTACTTTTAATAAGCAGAATATATCGTTAAAGTTGAAGCAAACAGTTTAAACTCGGTTCTTTCAATTTTTCTTTCAGAAATATTTGAATTAATTGAACGTCTGCGATTCGTATGCAGAATGTCCGAGAAATGTAGTCCCTAACCCCTTAAGCACGATGCGCCACTATAGTGGCTTGAGCATACTCAATTCTATTATTAATTATTACAGTAAATTATTAATGTTAAAATATATGCATCATATCTTTTCGAAAAATTACAATTTAATTATGAAAAACCTGATTACAAAATTATTAAAGTTAAAGTATATGCATCAACTCTTTAAGAATAATTATAATTTAGTTATCAAAAACTTCATTCTAATGTAAGAGGTTATTCTAAGAAACTTTCTCACTTATTAACCTTATGTGGCTTCTTCTTATCGATTAATCTTTACGAGAACGAATTTTGCGGATATAGCGTTTAATAATTTATAATATAAATGGATCTATATATTCTTCGGACTATACTATGATCAAAGTTGCACGGTTTAGCCAGCATCTACGTAGAACGACGCGAATGTATCTTGTGCAAGGGGAATATTTGTGTTATTCGTGGTATTCAGTTTGAATTATATTTCCAGGTCTCGTTCGGTTATGCATATCTTTGAAAAGAGAAATATTTGCAGTGTCATTGGCAGCATTAGCTAACTACGACTTGTAAATTAGTTACATTCCGAACCGGGAACCGGCACAGCTTCGCCAACTCTCTGCTGCAGCTTTTGCTTCAAACATTTAGTATTTTATCTGCATGCTTGCTGAACCGTTTAAAATTGAGAAATGTTCTTAAGTTCATTCGTACACCTTGTTCCTAAATAAGTGTACACCGCCTTATCCCGCGATTAATAACGTTCATTAATTAATCTTCATTTTGAAATCCGTAAAAAAACGAACAAATTCCTGGATAAATGCAACCAAAATATTGTTATCAGAAATGATGCAGAAAAGCGAACATGAAATACAAATTACTATTTTTTACATTTTGAGTGGATTCAAAATGGTATATCGACGTTCTCAAATTTTTTAAATAATTCATAAATATTTATACTTTCTGTTTCAGATATTTCGTAGGCATGTTTGTTGCATATTCGTGAAACTCTACACTCCTCTGTATGGGCTAATTTAACCACTTGGTTTTTGGTATAAACAAATAAATTAAACTTCTACGTTTGATAATTTAAAGAGGAATTTACGTCGGCGAATATGCCAGGTGAAAGACTGGATGTAATGCCGGTTGAAGTAGACTAACATCATCAGTCATATTTCGTTAATTAGCAACTTTTGCTTTCGAGCAATGTCAGTATATCTGTCATCACTAATATCCTTAAACAGAAATGACGTCCAAGAAGTTGACAGTCGCGTGGAACTGTAAAATAACAGTGATAACCAAAAGATCGATAGATCGCAGAGCTCCGCTGAACGAAACCGAATATCGTTGCAGTGAATAAGCGCAATTTTAAACCGTAGGCGGATGCACCGATCAACGGGCTTATAATTTCGGTTGCACCGATGCATTTTAGATTTCTCTCCGCGTAGCTGGAACCTGCAAAATAACCCGTAATAACTAGACTTCCGATTTCCATTCAAACTAAAAACTCTCTGCGTCGACTGCAAAATACAGGAATCCCAAAAAAAAGAAAAACATTTATTTCTTTTCTCAATTATTTTGATAAATTGAAAACGATGCATCAATGTTCGTGGATTTTATAAATATTTTCCTGTTCTGAATACAATCTCCGCGTTTTTTCCATACATGCATAAAATCCTTAATCTGAATAATTAAGCAACGAATTTTTATGCGAAATAAAAATTGTCTGCACCGATTGTAAAATGGGAATCGCATAAACATTTATTTCTTTACTGAATAATTTTGATCAATTGAGAACGATGCGTCAATATTTTAAAACTTCATTAATATTTTACTGCTCTGTATACAATCTCCGCGTTTTTTCTATACATGCATAAAATCCTTAATCTAAATAACTAAGCAGCGAATTTTCATGCAAAATAAAAGCTGTCTGCATTGATTACGGAATGCAACAGTCGCATAAACATTTTTCCTACATAACTGTGATCAATTCAGCATGATTCATCGATGCTTTCCGAATTCTTTAAACGTTTCCACTCTTCTGTATGCGATCCGTACGCGTTTTCCATAAATGCACAAAAATCCGCAATCAAAGTATCGATAAACAGTTCGGCGAAAGTGAAAATCGTCGAACGAAATGCAGCGCAAAAATTCAAGCTTAACACGTGGGCGAATTCACCGATAAGCGAGCATATAATTTCTGTTGCATCGATGCATTTTGGATTTGTCTCTGCTTGGCTCCACTTGGATCCGCTTGACTCCGTTGGACTCCGCTCGGTTCGATCGCTCCGGAATGCGGCCATAACTCGGTCGGTTAACCGCGTTTCTCAGGAGAGAGAGCGAGAGAAAGAGAGAGAGAGAGAGAGAGAGAGAGAGAGAGCGCGCATATTTCATAGCTCACGCTCGCACATGCATAATGGAGGAAAGCGATCGATCAAGATAAGACGAAATTGTATCGCAATAAAGAAAACCGCGAGAGTCGCGGCCAACGCTCGTACACGCCGGCTTAATGGCGACGGGAAAATATTTGACGGCCTACCATCGTCGACCATAATTCGACACGCCCGCGCAATGCGCTCTGGGGAGCAGGATTTTTGATTGCCTCGTGTTTATTACCGGACCGATGATTTTTAACCCTGTGTCCTCGAATGACGACTCCTGAGCGTCAGTAAAAATTGTCATTTCAATATTCAAATCAGTTCTTCCAATTATTAACACTGGAACTAATAAACCAGTCATTTTGACTGGTCCCTAATTTTTTCTTTCGCAATTATTGAAGTTATAAAAATGTTTTCATCAGAAATTTTGTATTATAGGTAGTTCCAATGTTAAAGTCGGCTGTACGACATAAAATACCAAACTGCAGTGTACTTTGAGAAAAAAGCAGATTGAATTTCATATGCATAATATTAAAAACGTTGCACAAGGATAAAAGTATTTTAGGTTGAAAGGGATGTTTTGATTATGTAACTAAAATTGCTTCGAGTGCAAGGGATTAACGCGTCGTTCAATTGCCATAGACTATGGGAATTATGGTGATTCGTTTCCTCCTTTTCATAAGCCGGATCGTTCCATGTGCTTCTTTTGTGTTGGGCAAGATTCCGGTTGCTTTTGTTTCACTTTGGCTGGCTCGTTGTTCGATTTCCTATAATCGTGTATGAAAATGTTGCATCGATTATTCGATGTAATCGCTGGTTCATTTAAACGGATTGCAGACGATGGTACGGCGGGAATTTCAAATAATTATTCGGTTTAAATGTAAACCTGTCACGGGTGAATAAATGAGTGGTCGCAAATTTTTTGTTTTAAAATTATTATAGATGCACTCGTAATTATCATAAGAATTTCCTTAGTCGACTTTATAATTATCACTCGAATGTGGTCCTCCATGTCCACTTTTTAATATTACAAACACGCAGAAATAAATTTGTTGAATATTTACTCATGGGTACGTTTTTACAATTTCAATATTCATAAATTGAAAATATTGCAAGCCGTCATTTTGACGCGTCCTAGTATTAAATAAAAGTTTTGCGAACTATGAATACATGCAACGATAGTCTGTTAACTGGCTATTTTAAATAAATTCATTTATAATATTCCCAATTATTTTTAAAATAATGCCGAAATATTTTTTGGTTTCGAAAGCATTTCTAGATTATAAAACGAGGATTTCTTGAAAACATTTCTCAAAGAAGCAGCCACGGGTATGACACTTCTTTCCATAAAATTTCCGCAAGACGTACTATTAAACGAAATAGTTCAAGAATTTTTTCAAAGTAAAAAGTAATTGTTTATTTCGTCCAGGGATCGTTTCTGTTCCGGGGGTGGCTCGATCCCTTATCCGCCATGGAATTACCCGTACGAGGCTGGCATTTCATTGCCAGCAGCGTTTTGGTCCCCGTCGATATCCCCGACCTCCATGATTTCTTCCCATAAGCCGAGGAAAGTTCGTTCCACTGGCGGAAATTTTATTAAACCTCCCGGTTATTGTTTAAAATTCTTTAGCTTTGCTTTCGGAGCGGTTGCTCGATGTCTTGTCGAGGAAAAGTAATTTGTCCAAGGAAATTTTATTGGTCCAGCAGGTTATTGTTTAAATTTTCTTCGCTTCCGTTCCGGTTTATACGATCAGGAGTATTTAGCCTTTTACCTGTCTATCTTTTTGATCCTTTCATTTTCAGTAACATTTCGAAATTAATTGGCAATCCAGATGTACGTGTTCGTACTGTTACGATATTTTTTTTAATTCGTCACGATATTTTATTTTATCCTTTCCTCTTTATTTTCCTTTTAACTCTTCTAAATTAATTAGCAGCCTACGTCAGAATGTACTTTTTCTTCTATGCGTCAGTAAATTGTTTTAATTGTTTGCTATTATTCGTTTTGCTAGTAATTCCGTGTTCCTCTTTTGAAAATGATTTTTAATTCTCTCAGATTAAATATTAACTTACAGTGAAATAAATTTTCGCAATTGATTATACTTCAAAAATATTCTCTTGATCCCCCCTAGGATAATTTTTAGATATTTCTTACGTTCTCCCAACGGTTTTAATTGAATAGAATTTATCTTCCAACTTTCTCCACATTTTCTACGTATCTTACTCCGAGTTAGGTACCATAATGAACTCGCAACCGCGCAGATTTCTATGCATTTATGTCACATGCAAATCCGCAAAACGCAAGCAAAGCCGCACACTAGCCCGGATTAATAGCGTCTTTATTTTTACCGTAAGAATAAAATAAATTTTTCTCTTGTTTTTTTATAAAATGATGAAAATCTTAATTTACATAGAAATTCGTGGTTTAATAACAGCGCTTGGTTGCACACCTCGTTCTTCGCGTATAATGTTTCCGGCGGGTCTTACAGTTCGCTTATAATTCTCATGGAAAGTATAATAAGGGATAATGTTAACAATTACAATAATGACGCGTAGGGAAGTTGTTAAAATAATAACACGCGCGACGAAATACTGCCGCTTGTTTATGCAGCGTACGTAAAATTATTGCAAAAGTAAATCGACCTATAATTTTACACGGAACGTTCGGTAATTTTCAATCAACAAACTTGCTCCGCGATAACTATGAATTATTCATGCTAATTATATAACGTTCTCGTAAATTCTCGATCGATCTATTCAGGTTTAAACTACTATCTTCAATTACTCTATTTCTAATTGCAATAATCTTTTTCTATTAGCTTTATCGCGAGGGAATATTGTTCAAACGATTATTAAAATGGTTATTTTTGCAATGTGAAACGGCCGCTTATGCAGCTGTGCAAACCTAACGTTAAACAGCGTTCTGTGATTAAGAAAGGCCGCAACGTTTCCAGCACAAACGTTACCTCGTTAGTCAATGTTCACGAGCGTGGCAACAGTCATCGAAACAAACATGGAAGAGTTTGGCAGCACAGAGGACCGGCGGAACAGTCAATTACAGGTTAACGTATTAGAGATTACAAAGCAAACCGGCTAATTACTGGAAACTAGTTAACTTTACTAAACCGGTTTTGTCGTTGTCAGCGTGTCCTTTGCCCGTGCATGGCAACTGGCGGCCATTGCGTTCCGCTAATTTTCTGTCCTCCGTAACTCCCAAGATTCTCCACGCGAATCAATTCGCGCAAACCATTCCTGATGCGATGAAATTTTCTTCCAATCGCTCGATGATCGTGGAAAGCTCGGAGCACTCGAAATTTTATGTATGCCTTCCCTGTGGGAGCTCCCGAGCAAACTTACAAAAATTTGAAAATGATCTGTGAATGGGAAAGTTGTGATAACTTTATCGAGTGATGAATTAATAGTTGCCGGATCGATGCTGTTCCTGGTCAATTCAATTATCTTTCGTTGATGCAACGATCGTTGAAAACTTTGGGCACTCGAAAATTCGAGTTTGTTTTCTCCGGCAGGTTCCGTGGAAATTCAGGGAAATTAGAATCTGGAAATGACTTATGGAGAGAGTTGTGGCAAGTTTAACGAACGATGATTTCTCTCGGTGGTGTGATTTTATTATGATTTTTAGTGAAACTAATTTAATTGTTGGTGGATCGATACTGTTCCAGGTCAATTAACGCAAAACTGCCAATTAATGGACAAGCTTACGGTCAGCTTGTTCGACGATTGCCCCGATCGTTTAAGATCTTTATCGTCCGGGGCCGGAAGTTCCGGGCAAACTTTGCGCCGAACGGTCCCGGGAAATTTACACGGAATCCGCCGCTTTGAAAATTCGAAATTAATCTTGGGAAAGTTTGCCGGCACGCCTCGTGAAACCTGTCCCTCTCTCTTTATTACGAAATTTTAGTAATTTCCGGGTTTGATGGAAAAATTGCTACGTTGAAATTTCCTGCTTCGCAGACACTGAGCGGCGTAATCTGCTCAAATCTTTCTTTTATTTTGTTATTCGATTAGGGGACTATCGAGGTGGGAAATATCGTCCATCCTGCGATGTTGATGAGATGTTGATGGATTGTTTCCCGTAACTGCGTATCTTGCGGCTAAATCACGGCCGTTTCATCTGTCGGATGATCAATCTTCTATTTATTAATCTTTTTTGTCGGGGATAGATAACTTTCAGCAGAAAATCGAGATATTTAAAACGTTAAATTATTTATTTGCAAGTTTAATAATTAAATAAACGAACACCCCCCAATATCATCGGTATAATAATAATAGTTTTACAATGTTACAATAATACTCATCCTCGAGGAATCGATGTTGAGCTCGGAGAATCAGGTGCAGAAGAATGTAAACTGAAATAAATACATAACGACTCGAACGGATCGATCGAAGCTTATCTTATGCACAGAAATTTCAATATTTTCCTACGTTTTATGAAACGTTACAGCAACATTCCACGATCATAAAATAAAGGTAGAACATTTCTTCCGATCTCTATACATAGGGTATCCAAATATTTCTGCTAGTTAAAATGTAGAAGAGTTGAAGTGAATTTGAAGTTGAAGAGTTGAATTTCGAGAATTGGACGATGCAAAGCAAGCAAATATTCATTAACATCTCAAAAGGACAATCCAAGTGCAAATGAACGTTTGGGAAGAAGGGAGTGTACCTTCTAAGAATGTCTCAAAGGGACGAGGACATAACTGTAGATGAAAGGGGCGTCTTATGGACGTACGAAGCTACTTCGATATGAGATACTTTTCAGACTCTTCATTACGAATCTGACTCGACTGTTACGAACCAGGGCTGCGAACAGCAAGAAAGCCCTGCGGAAGGGATATTACCCTAGTAATACGGTTTCAATTTGTTAGTTAGGTTCGAGGAGGATCATAAATAGGATCTAATCTACGATCGGATCTCCTGTAGCATCATAAACGTTGAGGACGAACCTAATGTGAATTGAGGAGCCTCTAGGATCACAGGCGTCGAGGAATCAAATGTAGATGACCCCAATCCAAAATTGGGGAGCTGCAGGAGACTAAAACATAGCGGACAAACCCAATGTGAAATTGTGAAGCCTCTAAGGATCATAGACGTCGAGGACGAACCCAATACAAAATTGGGAAGCCGCTGGGAGGTTGGATGACTCACAGACGAACCTGATGCGAATTTAGGGAGCCGTAGAATACGAACCCGGTGCAATGTAAATTCCCCCGTCGCGAATAATAATAACGGCGTAAATCAACGCGGTAATATTCGAGGCACCCAGTATAATCCGCAGTCCGTGTGTCTGCCGGTGTCCACGTCCCGTCGAAATAACCGGGTCCAATGAAAACCATAAATCGAGCGCGTAACTCGAAACAATAATCAGACGTCGATGCGGGACTGTCATTACGTACACTGGAATCGGGGTCGCCGCGTGCGGCCGCCTTATCGCGCTAATTCGCGGATCGATGGCTCCGCGCCCGTTTTTTAGCCTAATTGCATCGGACCAGCAAAATTGCCACGCGACACACGACCGGGTCGCTCGGCCCTTCTTTCGACGAGCAATGTAATACGTGTTTACGAGCCCGCACCGGGCACCCATGCTTTGCGAAATTCTAGGATTTCATGGTGTCGGGTTAAACGAGCTTCATTGCTTACACGTGACGCCCCCCTCGAGTCCAGTTTCTTTTCTTTTTCGGTTATTCTCCTGGTCGAAACGAAATCGCACGGAATTGTTAACCGTTCAGGGTTGCTGGCCCCGTAAATTGCTTCGCCTTCGGGTTGATACAGCGCCGGCAATAGCGGGCTACATCATATCTTGTTGCCGGACAGAGTGATGAGAGCACGGGACGTGTAAATTGTATTTAGGATTTTTCGGGCACGGTTTACCGGCCAACCGGGGGAAGACCCGGATGAAGATTGATCGGCCGAAGACCCGGGGACGATCCACGCTGTTCCTCATTGTTGGAGAAAGAAAATTGCGGGTGGCAGAAATTGAAATATCGCCCGAAAGCGCCGGCCGGTTCATGGGGTGGTTGGCTTTCGGGGCGCGCCCGACGCTGCACGAAAATTCATATATCCAGACCGCGTTTTTGAGGCAGCCAGAAACGGTTCGATATATCCAATAACACTGGATTTACGGGAGTCGTCAATATGACGGATTCTAGTACTTTTCATTTACGGCTGTTGAGATCGCGAAGATAAATTGAATTATTTCGACGAATTTATTTCTTTCGGTTATACGTCGCTGAACGCCGAACCATTGAAAATAGCTAGGTTTTAGAAATTGCCTCATAAAAATGACGAGATTTAACCTTTGTTAAATTTTATGTCATTTTAATCACACTGTTTGAATAAAATAACTTGAATGATTTTTAAATTAAAAATCTAATAATGGTCGTTTGACCAGCTGTGGCAGATCTAGTGTTAAATTATTTCAAAGCAAATACACAAATAGACTGACAGGTCTCCAAATACGAAGACTGGCGTAGGAGTAAATTAATTTGAATAATACATTCATGACAATTGTCTGGTGAATAAATTTTTGTTAACACGTTAAGCGCCACGCCAGTCCCTAGGGACCGGCGCTGGACTTTCCGTTCAGGCCTCGTCGGTCCCTACGGACCGGCGACAGATTTTTCGTTCTGCTATCGCGGCGCGCGTTACGTTACCCGACTGTTTATACTCTGATTCGTCTATCGGCGAGCGGCCCGGCAAGGCCCGCCTGACGGCTAACCGTGGCTTGAACGGAACGGCACAGAAATTCGGCGTGGCGCTTAACGTGTTAAATACGGTGTCGGTTTCAATCCAATTTACACATTACTATTCCATTAAAAGCTTCTAAAAATATAGATCCTGCTCTACTTGAAATAAACGCAACGCGAATTGCCAAACCAACGATGAAATAATAATATTCGCCCCTTCATTGTTTCTCAGATTTCATGAACATCACTGCGTAATTCAATATGCATTTACCAGAATTATATCACTAAATATTCCATAGAATCCATTTCAACGGTCGCTCCATGTATTATGTCTAGTCTTTCAGATTGTTAA
>CM052082.1:18279617-18313506 GCA_028453745.1 Agapostemon virescens
ATTAACTATTTACTAATACTGTCTATTTGGATTGTTTCAATCGGACTGAATATAAATATCTTTCATTCATTAATAATTTAAGCGAATTGCATTAATATTCGCAACTTTTTAAAATTATTCCACTAATTGGTGGACTTAAGCCACTTACTCTTATTTTTATCATTGGTGCATAAAATTTTCAGAATTGTTTCGCTAAATTATTCCATACAATTCGCACCACTGTTCGCTCCATGCATTGCGATTAAACTTTTTAGATTGTTACATTAACTATTTACTAATACTGTCTATTTGGATTGTTTCAATCGGACTGAATGTAAATATCTTTCGTTCATTAATAATTTAAGCGAATTGCATTAATATTCGCAACTTTTTAAAATTATTCCACTAATTGGTGGACTTAAAGCCACTTACTCTTATTTTTATCATTGGTGCATAAAATTTTCAGAATTGTTTCGCTAAATTATTCCATACAATTCGCACCACTGTTCGCTCCATGCATTGCGATTAAACTTTTTAGATTGTTACATTAACTATTTACTAATACTGTCTATTTGGATTGTTTCAATCGGACTGAATGTAAATATCTTTCATTCATTAATAATTTAAGCGAGTTCATAGCGATGCATTAATATTCGCAAGTTTTTTAAATTATTCCACTAATTGGTGGACTTATGCCACTTACTCTTATTTTTGTCGTTGGTGTATAAAATTGGCATGCAATTTTCAAAATTGTTTTGCTAAATTATTCCATACAATTCGCACCACTGGTCGGTCCATACATTGCGATTAAACTTTTTAGATTGTTACATTAACTATTTGCTTAGACTGTCGGTTTAAATTGTTGTCCACGGGCGAAATATCTTTCGTGCATTAAAAATTTAAATTCCTTTAATTGTTCCACTGTTTCGTGGACAAATATAACTTGTTCTTGCCACAAGTGCATAAAAATGGCAGTCGATTTATGCCAGAGGTTCTACAAAGCTTCGAGTGTTTCGCAGACGCGTTTTCT
The DNA here is from genome assembly GCA_028453745.1 of Agapostemon virescens. Lineage (NCBI taxonomy): Eukaryota > Metazoa > Arthropoda > Insecta > Hymenoptera > Halictidae > Agapostemon > Agapostemon virescens. The sequence continues at coordinate 18,280,627 of CM052082.1, forward strand.
TCGCGGATTCGAATAAGCGCAGACCATCCGCTCGAGGAAAACATGGAAAAACTCTTTTAATTCCAACTGGCCGTAACTACAATTGATTTCCAGGGACCGGGGCGATCGCCGCCTGCGTCTGACAGCTTTCGATTTTTCGCTCGCGCTGCAAAATTCCACGGAGCCCTTCAGTCACGTTGTTGTTCCGTCGCAAAGTGTGTACACACCCCCGCAACAGCCGTGGTTGAGTCTTGGACGGAGCTAGGCCGCGAAAGTGGTCCTGCAACGAAGTTCCGCGAAACGAGTTTTCTTCGTTGGTTAATTGTGGGCGGATGGAGGTAAGTCAATTTTCTCTGCCTGACCTCTGACGAACTTTCCATCTCGCCGGGAATATCATGTTCGGTCCACTTGGACTAATCTTATTTCCGCGCGGAGCATTTACTCTAATTTAGGCTTGCGGAGACTCCTCGGTCTTGCGGGGACTCCTCTGCTAGGAAAAATTAGGGTAGAGACCATTAGAGGTTGATGGGTCGTGTAAATTGTATTTTCTTCTTAGCTGATTATTTGATTAATGTATTGGATTCCTTTTTTGTATAAGAAAAAGTAGCAGTTCTTGCTGGGCTCAATTGTTTCTTAGGAATTAGGGGTGTCCTCCAGTGGGAGGAGCTATATCCCTGTTACATTCTTTAGCAACGACCCAAAAAAAAAAAAAAAATACAGAATCGTATGGAATTAATCTTATGCGGTTTACATTCAAGTGTAACCAGAAAAGCGAATATTGGTTATTATTGGTCAATGAGTGGAGCCACCACCCCACCATGTCTCTAAATGACGCTTAAAAAAATGTATAGAATTTCTTTTGAAATTAGGATGAAGTTTGCACTTGGATAACAAACAGGAAAGTGATTGTTGATCACTGCTACACAGTGGACGGAGTGAAAACTTCCCACATTTCTAAACCACGCCCCGTAGAGACATGAAATTTAACATCGAATATCGACCACAAAAACGATTCCTGATCCATTGTTGAACACTAGGCGGAGTCATTGCATCCCATATGTCTTGATCATGCCCCAAGACTGCCCATAATGAATTCCACCCAGTATAAGCGTGACTGGTAATCAGAAAAGTCTTCCAACTATAATCCGCGACTTCATAATAAAAACTGAAGGGCCACACTGTCAGTGGGATGTAAATAGCTGCAAAAACTGTATATAGACGTCGGTAAACGATTAAATTAAATTGTCTGACCACTTTTAGCCTCGGTAAATCGACTTGCTTCTAAGCACCGAACAGTGGGGGTCTATCTTTAGTAGCAATTTTTCCTTCCCCATTTCCGCAGATGCTAAACGAAGCGCGGGCGAACGTAGCGGGGCAATTTTGCATTTCACGGTAGCGTCGTCGCAGCCTTGAAATACTAGTTTAATAGGCTGTTCGTATAACCCGAATCCACGGAGCGGTCGGCCAGCCGGGTTATTAAACGCACGTTTCGTCTTCGACGAACAATTCCGGGATCTCTGGCAATTGCCGGGAACATTTTACCGGAGGAGGAGCAGTCCGGTCGGGTATCCCACGAGTGGCGAAATCGCATCACGAAAGTATTATGGGCAGAGGCGCTGCCGCCCGGACGGCCTTAAATATTCCATCTAAATGCTGATTCTTTCAAAGGCTCGTTATTTGTTGTAATTCTGCGTTAAATTGTACTTAGAGGAAGTTGGATGTCGGTCGTGCCGCGGGACACCACTTGTCTTCGTTTCGACGCATCCTCCCGGGCCATTTTTCCACCGTCGCGTGGAAACCGAAACGTTGCCGTCCCGATTAACGTCGCGCCTTGTGAAACGTCCGGCGAAACAACGATCGTTGACAACCGGTGGTCGATCGGACGTGTTGTCGGAAATTTTCAATCAGCAAAGATAAATTCGCCGGTCGCCGATGCACGGGGAAAAATAAAGAAAATTACGCGCTCGCGCGCAAATACCATGATTGATCGGAACACCGTCGGCAAACAGGCGACGGTAAAAACGGGAAATCAAATCCTCCGGGTCGGAAAGTGGGATACATTTCCCCCGGTTTGCCCGTGCCTCAAGGGTACCATGGAAGTGCCAATAATTGCATTTACTGGTGATGGGAATAAAACTGGAGCAACGGTCGCGCGTAATTAAAACCGGTATTAATCGAAACGTCAGGCGTGCCGGCGTGCTATTGATCATCACGACGGCACACCGTTTATCGGTTTACAAAACGGAAACAAAACCGTTCCTGCCCGGAATAGAGGGATTAAATTGTTCCATAAATGTTGCGCCGTTTCACCCCCGTACTCCACCCCCTTTCTATTATGCCCCGCCCTCTGGTATCTCTTCATTTGAATAGAATTACCGTCTTTCTGCCATTAATGACGTTTAATCTAGGCTTCGTTGCTTTTATCACGACCTTTTCGAGACGATCAAGCAGAGGAAAGCACGTGAATTGTTCAAGGTCAGTGGGCGGAGTTTCTCTCCTGATTCATTAGCCACGCCCCCGAAAATGTTTTACCAATCCGTTCAGAATAAATTGATTATCAATTATTAACGATTCAAGTCAAACATATAAAACCGATGATACTTTACGTTTGAAAACATTGCACACGAATGGAGTGACCATTCATGGACCAAATCATGGTAATTATAAAAAAGAATTTTATTGAACCCGAACAATTCCAGAAAATGGAGAATCTCTGAATAAAGTCGAGTGTTTTGTACAGATCTATCGGGTAACAAATAAACTGTGTTACCAGAGGCGTGGTCGAATAATATGATGGGAACGATCCCACCTAGGAGAGTTTTAATTAATAAACCGCAAACGTTTGAAGATCCGGGAAAATTGGTCTGAAATAAACAGTTCGAGGTCGCTGGGCGGAGCCACGTCCCCACCATGCCCCTCGGCCACGCCCCAATCTATGGCGTTGAGTCGTCCAAAGCGAATATCGTTGCATTGAAGCGAAGCAACATAGCAATAGAAGCATAGAGACGTTGCCTTTCCATGCTGAACGTATCGGTAATTACCGTTCGGATTAAAACTGATGCGGAAACACGGCCTTCACTCACCGATTCGAATCCGAATGAATGTCGGGCGTGGAACAATGCGATCGTTCGTGCTTGTGATTCGATGTAACCCTGTTCGATGCAACTAAAATCGCAGCTACGAATTTCGGATGGGAAATTTCACGAACCGTCGATTGTTATAATATTAATAATCTGGTCGTGTTTATTAATGAAGAAAGCACGCAACAATTACCGAAGAAGAGGTTAAATACACGGTACGTGTACCAACAGTTCGCGAGCACGGACCATTCGCCCGTTGCCTAAACACCGGCCGGTAGTAATAAACATTCGAAACGAGCAAACAAAGGGAGCATATGCACATTGTCGTCGTGCGGCGAAAAGCAACCGCGAGCTCGTTGAGTCAACAACCCTGTTTAAAAATCGACGAGTTCGAAGTTTATTATTCCCTCTAGGATCGAAAATAAAACGTTTTGTATATCGAAAAACATTAGAAATAGAAAAATACAAGCGAAAACGCGTTATCGACGAGCTCGATGCCTGGAATCTATTCGATCACCCGAAACTCAATTTTCTAACAGGTTCTGATCATTCCAATGATCCAATTTCTCATTACTCTTAGCGAGTTACGAGACGATCATCTCGCGTCAGGTTTCCAAATGTCTTCATTACTTGTAGTAATACAAAATGAACACACTTTTCTGATTGGATAGTTTCTAAAATGTGATCCTGAAGGAAAGAATATCTTTACTATAACGTGCAACATTCTGCATTCTCAGTTGCAAGCTCCGAAAACATTTTCAATTCTGAATATAACTCCTCGTGGACCTGTAAAATCTGCAAGGGGTGCGAAATATGTCGAAAAATATATTTCAACGAAAGTTTAATCAATTTTCGATGCCACGTCAAATGAATTTTCAATGTCAAATATCAAATTACAATTTCATTACTTAAAATAGCAGTTTCTAAATATTTTAAGTCTCATTGCCCACTGGATGGTTATAAATTCAGAAATTATTTTTCGAGTTGAAAGAACCCACAAGGGTTCAGCATGGGAATGAAATACCCTTCGAGACACACCTGTCCTTGACCAAAGGACGCTCGCCTAAGATTCTGTTATAATACTCGAAGAAGCAGGCGAATCCTGCAGCGGTACGAAACAGGACAGGCGGAGGGGATTCAGCATTTAGGACAAGGAGCTCGGACTACGCACAGAGTCCGTCATTGAACGTTAAGGGCCATTGTCTGACATTATCGAGGGATATCAGCGGCAGGCGTCCTGCGCCACTAATGAATATCGCCGAGCGTTGGCTGAGAGTCATTAAGAGATACGGCGAATCGAGGCGGGGTATCGGCAATAAGTGTCATCCATCGAGAGACTGCCGGTTGGCACTGGCAGACCGTGAACCGGTCCACAACGATCGTCAACTACCCAGCAGCCGTGGAACTTGTAGATAAAAGACCGGTAACCACCGGGAGCCGAGTCATTGACAACCTGTAGCGAACTATAGTCGCGGAACTCCGAGATTTCGTGGCAATGGGGAACGGAGACTGTCTAGAAACTGCAGTTAGCGAGAGAGGAGGTCGGTTCGTTGACCCTTCCAAGCAGTTAAGACCTGATTTCTCGCCTTTCGAGTTGTCCGAGTTACACTAGCTCGTTTCAATAACTTTCCAAACTTTTTGTTCAACGTCGTTTAAAATAAACGCCAGAATCTGTGCACTTCAATTTCCATTATGACACTCTGGGTCACAGCGTTTGCACAAAGATTAATCCTTTGCGCTCGAAGCTGTTTTAACTATAAAGCATTTTCTCTGACCTAGAATATTTTCATTCTACACGATATATTTCATCTTATGTATACCGAAATTTGTTTACCATTACTCGCAAACATGCAAAGTGAACAATTCTATTGAAGCGACTAAAACACTGATTACTAAAAATTAGTCTGAATCGTTGATCTGTACTACTGATTTATTTACAGACTATTTAAATACTGGAAGTATGGGTTTAACATTCGTGCGAATATTGTTTTAAATAATAGTGTAGCTAATTTTAGTGGTGCCTGCGAGTCACCGTTCCAGTGCGAAGGGTTCATAAATTGATCTTGCGAACGAGTGTATCAGAGAATTCGAGACATACAGTGGCAGCGACAAGAAAAATATTTATTTTGTTTAACAGTGAACCGCGTTGGAAATAGAATAACATTTTACGTTTGGAAAAATTGCAGGAAACAGAGTGGACCTCGGAGGCGTGACTAAATTTCTCAAGAGTTGATTCAAGTTCGTTGTTGACAATGAAAACACGAGAGAAAGCATTTCTTAAATTTTTCAGACAGCCGTTTCGGCACAGATCGAAGGGTACAATGAATCCCATCTTGTTGCCTTCTTCCTCGATGCGTCTGCGATTATGTTGGACAACGTATGGCCTACTTGCGGGTTCTGTAAGCCGACATATTTTTGCATCGTTAAAACTGAATCGAGGATCCTGATTAAAACTTGATTCGAACGTCTCCGATTTTTCCGATCCGGTCGGATGCGTTGAATATGTAAAATCCTCGCTGCATAAATTATGATTCTTATTCCTGGCGAGGGACCTAACCCGATCCGACCATAAACAATGCATCTTACGCGAGGATCCGTCTACGTGTGTATGCGCGAGCGCGCGCGCGTGTTCACTGGCTGGCAGATAGGGGATTCGGGTCCGGGCGGGTCGCGAAAGCCTGAGTGGAAACGAGATAAGCAAACATCTCGGCGAATAGAGTGAGCGTTGGCCCGTTCCGCGAATGGGGATGTGACCTCGGTCGTGCATAATACCGGGTACAATACCGGGTACAATCCCGGGTAACATCCGACCCGATCGACCAAACTTTTCCCGCAACCGCCTAACCGATTCGCCCTGCAACGATTCACCGGTGTGTATTCGCGAGCCGTGCGCTCTTCCGCAAACGCGACGACGAAGCGTTTCGCGGATCGCTGCCGGGAAAAATAAGAGATCCCTGGATCGCTGTTTCGTTGTAAAACGCGAATCGACCTTCTCTTTGCCTTGTACTTTCTCCCTTTGGCTGTCTCGCGGAAGGAAAAACAAGAGGGATGTAAATAATTTGCGATGGAAATATTTTCGATGAGAACGAACGCCTTGGTTTTCGTGTTTCACCTTGGCAGCGTGTTTAAGTGCTAAGGGTTAACAGTTCGCTGATTGTTACCTTATCGATGTACTTTTTAAAAACTGTGTTGCGTTCTAGAACCTTCCTTCCTTTAATATTAATAAAGTATACGCATTATATCTTTCAGAAGATTTATAATTTAATTATCAAAATCTCCATTCCAATGTGCTCTGCCGTACAGAGAAACTTCCCCGCACAAAATGCAACCGTGGCTAAGAGGTTAAGAAGACGCCGAATAATTTTGTACAGCCGACAGCCAACAAATGCAACGAGTATTAATTCGTCACTGCCAGCAAAATGGTCAGTCAACGTGCAGCGTCGAAGTATTGACGGTATATCCATAATACGAGCAGAATCATGAACCCACGACATCTCCGATGATTAATTACGCGTGAAAGGGGGCCAGTAGGTTCCATTGTTTCTCGCTTAGCTTCCGGCACGGCGATCGATCACCTTCGGGGCCGAACGGCCTCGAACTTTTCTTATCTGCGGCGATCGTGGAAGGCCAAGCTGGCTGCAAATCGCGGTCAGTTGACCCGAGGTCGAACGAATTTTACTTTTCGAACGTTCTCTCGGCTGTCCGGGGAATCCCGGCAAAGTAAACCGGTCCGCGGGAAAAAAGAAGAAAGGCTATCCCGAAATCCGGCTGACGCTGCTCACAATAGACCCAGCTAGACTACCGGGCGTGATGCATGCGCCATTAACGAGTTAGCCTAGCCATCCCTCGGGAATCCTGTTTACCCACCACCGTCGACCTCTTCCGTCCCGTCGTTTTTATTCACGGACACGAAAAAATAGACAACCCCCGGCGTGCTACTTTCGCGACGGCATTCACCGCGCGGCTGATCGATACGTCGAAGGCCGTGACACCTCGCGAGCATCGAGACGTCGAATCTCGCCTGTCCCGACGCGACAAATGCTGCTCAACGATCCACGATGTGTATTTTATCCTCGCCCCTCCCCCCGCCGGCTCTTCCAACCCTTTTTCAGCCGGTTCTGATATCGACAGCATCGTCCCTGCATTCTTCTTTACGCCCTTTCGCAAAAATTTCGATTCTACGAGCAATTCTGCAGCCCTCCCCCGTTCGCGATCGCGAAAGTTCTCGACAGTTTTCCTGCAATGAAGTTTTACTTCGAAATCGAATCGCCCGGGCCCCCTCGTGAGCCAAACAAAATTTATTTATTCAGCTTCTAAAGGACTTTCGAAATTGCGAAATCGGCAGAACACGAACGCGAGGTTGCACAAAATTTACTGAATTTTGGAGAGATTCTTCGAGCCAATTTTAGAATTTGTTCTTGCTGGAAATTTTAGGTGTTCCAGAGCGTTTATTGAAAGTACAAGGTGCCATTTAATGGTAACGGCACTTAGGTTCAGGAAGAATTGCGGAATTATGATGGAGAATCGGATAAAAGCCAATTGTCAGTTCAAGCAAAATTGACTTAAGTTTGAGGGGATTCTTCCAAGTCAATTTTAAAATGTGTTCCTGTAGAATTTTTAAATTGTCGGAGGTTAAAGTAAAGATTAAAGGTGACGTTTAATTGCAATGGCACTCAGGTTTGGAAAGACTTTCGAAATTATGTTGGGGAATCGACAGAACCCGAACGCGATATCGTACAAAGTTCAGTGAATTTTTAAGAGATTCTTCGAGTTAATTTTATAATGTACTCCCACGGGAATTTTTTGTTGTTCCAGAACTTTAATTAAAAGTAGAAGATGATACTTTATGGTACCTGCACTTAGGTTTAAGAAGAATAACAGAATCATGATGGAGAATCCACGATGTGTATTTTATGCCCTATCCCTTCCGTCGGTTCTTCCAGCCCTTTTTCAGCCAATTCTGATATCGACAGCATCGTCCCTGCAGTCTTCTTTATGCTCCTTCGCAAAAATTTCGATTCTACGAGCAATTCTGTAGCTTTCTATTCGCGGTCATAAAAGTTCTCGACGGTTTTCCTGCAACTAAATTTCACTTCGAAATAGAATCATAAGGCCCCTCCTGAGCCAAACAAAATTTATCTGTGTCGGCTACATTCTTCCTTTTACTTCTTTACAAATGTTTGGGATTCTAAAATCAATTCTGTTGCTTTTTCATTCAGTGTCGTGAAGGTTCTCGAATTTTTACTTTGAAGTAAAAGCTTAGGGTCTCTCATGACCCCAACAAAATTTATCTCTGCCGGTTGCATCCTTCGTTTTACTTATTTACAAATGTTTAGCTTCTAAGATCAATTTTGTTACTTTTCGATTCGTGAATGTGAAGGTTCTTGAATTTTTATTTTGAAATAGAAGCTTAGGGTCTCTCGCGACCCAAAGAAAATTTACCAGTTACGGTTGTGTTATTTCTACTGCTTGTAAAAATTTCGATTCCAGAATCAATTTCAAGTTTCACATATTTTTGCTGGAAAGCATTTTAACCGTTCGATGGTATCCTGTATTTTTCTATTTGGTTTTTTTTACAAAAATGTAGATTTCAGCATCAATTTTGCAGCTTTCCATTTCCGGTCCTGAAGGTTTTTGAATTTTCCTAGGGAAGCGTTTTATCCGAGCCGGTATCCTGGGGTGTTTCATGGCAAGACTGCGAATCGTTATGCGAAATAAAAATGTTCTGCATCTGTTGCAACAAACGGGAGCCACTTAAGAATTTCTTTCCTGCTACAATGCTCATACTACATTTTCGCTGCAAATGTGCAGAAAACCCGCTGGCTGTTCACGACTGTAAGACAATTTCTGTGCAGTAATACACTGTACTGTGCAACTACAAAAACGTGCAATATTAAATCATGTACCGAATACCATCTCGTTGAATGTTTACTAAAACTTGAAGAAACTTCAAGTTGTCGGACAATGCCTCTCTCACACACTAGCTTCTCACTCTCTCGCTCGCTCATAATGCCACCTACACCATTCATTCTTAACTCCCATGCAATTTAAACAATAATCACTCACAAAGATCGCTACAAAATACACAACAGAAATTTAAAAAATACCACATTTCTTCGAATTCTCTGTTATCAAAATTTGAAAACAGAAATACGATTGATTGGTTCCGTTCGGTTATATAAGCGCTGAAAATTTCATCGAAATCGTTCAACATCGCTGCGCGTGAATAAAAATTGTTGAACTTCGAACTATTTGGCGGAACAGCGATTTAAAAACAATCTTCAAACCTACAAATATAAAATGTTAAAAAATAATAAAAAAAACACACACATACGCCAGCAGGATCTCATAAACTTCGTACACGATCGGATTCACTGAAATTTTCCATTCGCGTAAAGTATTCGAATGTTTAAGTATACCGAGAAGAAATAACAAAATCATCGCCGCGTTGGATATTATTATAGAGTAATGATTCGCGAAGATTAACTGGAAATTCCCTAGCACCGTTAATAACCATTTGCGCGTAAAATTGAACACGACCGTTCCCGCTGATAGACTAAAAACGTATTAGCTTCATTAAGAAGACAATTATAATACGAACATTTTAATGCAAGTTAAATGAGCGCGGAGTAAACGTCGCAGCGCGGGAACGTTGCCGCTCGAATATTCCACGGGCCGGTGTGCCGGGAAAATTGATCGTGTAACGCGAATGATGCGAGAGTTTTACATATTAATTTTAATAACACAATCTGACAGGACGCCGGAAACGAGGTCCAACGCGCGTTCCTCTGGCCCGATCGAGAAATACTAACACGCGCCATAGTGGCTCGTAAAATTACCCGGTTGACGGTTCTATTTTATCGCAAATTAGGTTTAATCGTCGGCCTTCGGTAATCTTGTTAATCCCCGCGAGAATACGAGCATCGACGATCGATTGATTTTACACGGTCCCCCGTGTTTTATCGCGAACCAACATTGACACCGGTAGAGACTCTATGGGAGTCTCAATTTTAACCCTTTGCACTCCAAGCAATTTTAATTTGCAAAATCGCGACACTTTTTGACATAGAATAGTTCCATCACGCATGGTTCCTTTCTTTTCGTGCATATAAAAATAATTAATTTATTTAATGATTTATTAAATGCAAACATAGTGATGTAAAAATTATTTTGAATAATAGTTTGACAATGTTGTCAAGTGTCTCCTGAGAGGAGCCATTGGAGTGGCTTAAATTCGACAACGAATTACACGATCTCCTATGATCATTCAAGATGGCGACCGGGTGGATAGACGTAAAGGCGAATTTAGGGTTGTATCGTAAGTTATTCATATTTCTGAATGTCCTCGCTAGAAAAGACGCATCGTTTGTTTAAAAGAATGGGAAATATATGGTGAGAGAACCAATTCGTTCAACCGAGGTCAATTTTGTGGTATATTTTCACGTTTTCACTGCAGATCACCCAAAACTGATTTTCATCGCTTTGTTGATTCATCTTTTATAATCTGATGAGAACAGTTTGATTTTTGCACTGCTGTAAAATGATTTTGAATGAAATCGAAAAATCCTGTCATTACAATCGTGATGGCAAAATTAATCCGTATAAATATTAACCAGCTAGAGATAATAAATTTATTAATGAATTGTGTTCAATATATTGGTGTGTGAGAAAATTGATGATTTAAATGTTACTCTGTATGTTTAGTACTCTCAGAAATTTTTATTAATTAATTAGATGGACAGAGGACGAAAAAATAAATTTATCCATAATGCTTCTTTTTAAGTAAGTCTTCGTCGTTAAAAATGTTACAGAAAAGAAACGACAATTTATTTCTTCTACATTTACTTCGATGCTTGAATATTTATCGCTAAAGAATAAACTTTGATTTCGTTTAAAAAGACAAGACAACCATGCGTCCGCTGCTCGATCATGCTCCCCTCCCGATATTTAATTATTTCACCGTTGATGCTAAAAAACGATGTATCCCGGCCAGTCGTTTATCACGCATTGGCGCATGCAGCACAGTGGTCCGGATCGATGAATTTAGAGACTTTGGTGGAATTTTTGCAGTCTCGAATACCGTGGACACGCGCTCGGTCATTGTCGATGCCAGAGCGATAATTGCGCTTCCCTGATTACGGCTGATTGACCATTATGTGCGCACGAAATCGCCTGTACGCGACTGCGAAAAGTGTGATAAATTTGTTTTTCCATTTTCGTTTGATGTTTCCCTTTTGTAGCGAAAACGGTAGAATTGACGCCGGTAATAGGTGTAATAATTGAAGGAGGGTAGAATCAATTATGTTGGATAAACAGGGGACACTATGAAGGCTTCCAGATTGTATTTCCGTTATAATTTTGTAGATAAAATTTTTTAATCATTTTTAAAGTAGGGATACGTTTAAATTAATAATTTTTAAAATACTTTTTTCAAGCATTTTTTGTACATTACAATTCGTCAGAATGTTTTACCACAGTATAAGTTTCTTTTATCACCGATGAATAAGTAGAATGGGAATCGTGAAATAATATTGACGAATTCATAAATTGTTCAACCGGCTTTGGCAAAATTCAGGACCACCGTGCACGAGGGCAACTGCTACTCTAATTTCGGTCCAGTAATCTATGCAATTGGGAACGAGCCTCGCCCAAATATTACAGGGAAAAAAAGCAGTAAAAAATACGGCCTAGTAAATTGAAATAACACGCGCGGAAACCAAACGCGCAAGTAGGGCAGAGGTTTTAATAATTCGCGAGCCTTCGCGTGTGCTAAAATAAACGTTTTCGATAACGAAACATCATTTTTCTTTGAATTCTCGCGTTATTTACAACGGCCACTGATGTTATGATTTTATATTTTTCGGCGGAAATATTTTCGCGGTGCTGAAACGACTCGTTAATTAGCGATATATTGTTTTTGAGGTAGGAGCATGGCGATAATTAAATTTCAAATCCTTAAAAGGGTTAATTAAGCGGTTGCTATATTGGGTAAAAACGAACCGGTCTGTGCGGTGTTCGGTTTCATTGTTTTATTCATTGTTTTCATCGTTGTAATTTGTTTCACAATTTTTTGAATTTTGAGTCTGCACGGAAAGTAAAATAAAATGAACTGGCTCCTGTAAAAGCTCTATAACATTTAATCTGGAAAATGTGTTCCAGTAGGAATTTTTTAAATTGTCAGCTTAAAGTAGAGGTAGAAGATGCCACTTAATTGCAATGGTACTCAGGTTTTGAGAGACTTTCGAAATTATGATAGGGAATCGACAGAACTTTATCATGAAATCGTACAAAGTTGGTTGTATTATGAAGAGATTCTTCGATTTAATTTTAGAATCTGTTCTTGGAGGAATTTTTAATCGTTGCAGGGCTTCAACTAAAAGTACAAGATGGTATTTACTGGTACGGGTACTTAAGTTTAGGAAGAATTACGAAATCATGATGGAAAAAAGCAAATCGTCAGTTCAAGCAAAATTGACTTCATTTTGAGGGGATTCTTTCAGTAAATTTAAAAATGTGTTCCGGCAGGAACTTCTTAAATTGTCAGAGCTTAAAGTAAAGGTAGAAGGTGACACTTAAGTGTAATAGCACTCAGATCTTAAAAGACTTTCGAAATTATGAAGGAAAATCGATAGAACCTTATCTTGAGGTTCTATAAAATTACTTGAATTTTCAAGAGATCCTTCGAGTCAATTTTAAAATTTGATCTTGCAGGAAATTCTAGTCGTTCTAGGGCTTCAATTAAAAGTAGAAGACAGCACATACTGGCACCAACACTTAAATTCATTAACAATTACAAAATCATCATAAAGAATCAATAAAAACCAATTGTCGGTTCAAACAATTCTAAGCGGACTCTTCCAATCAATTATAAAATATATTCCACTAGGAATTTTCTATGGTTTTAAAATCAGAATCGAAATTTAATACGTTATTTTGTAGTAACAAGTTTCATTTATTTCATTCGTAAAAGTAATCAATGTTATTAAAAAAAAAAGTTTAATTATTGTATAATGAAGCTCTTAGCTTGACCTACAATTTGGTTAACTTCCCCAATAATAAATCGATGTTGAATGCCATTAATTTAACGATAAACGTTCTTAAACCGCGCAATGATGTCAAACCTGAAAGACTAAATTACACCGGTTAGAAGATCACACAAAACATCAACGATTCTAAAACAACTTCCAGTAACATGACTGATAATTGAGATGTTCCCACTAGAATTCGTTTTCTATTCCTACATAATCGAATAGCCAAACAAACGGGCAGATTTCGACGGTCAGAAACGAGGAGAAGCTTCTAATCATCGCGGACGTAAAGAAAATCCTATATCCCCGGAAAACTCGCGGCGACTGTTTCCCTGGTCGGTCCGGAGCCATAAACGCTTTACGAAGATGCGGACTCAGCGTTTCATCAACGAAATCGTCATCCGTTGTCAGCGAATCAATGGCCGATAGTCGGTGGTGATTTCGAGCTGCAATTTCCTCGAGAGTTGGCCCCCGCGGAAAGTAAATTCCAGAGTCGCCGGTGCATTTCCGAGGTAACGGAGGGATAGTTCGGGCGATATCGGTGACCCAGAAAACTCTTTCAATAATACTTCTCGCGAGGCCGGGCCTTCGTCAGGGACTTTCGGCCGGGGGTTTCTGTATCTAACATCCGGGGCTGGCTCGTAAGATAGACCACCCCCGTGGCTGTCATTAGACGCTTCCAGGAGGAACAGCGATTCCCGCGGCGACGAACGATAAGAATGAACCGGCATTGTTGCCGGATATCTGGTCGGGGATGGGTAGAGTTTGGGAAAATATCGCAGGGCCTCGTCGATGACAAGCGGCTTTCTTGAACCTTATCTGAACCCTGGAAAGAGCCGAGGCACAGGGGAGACCAATACCCTGTTCCATGGCCGACAAGGACGAAAAGGGAACGGCGGTTTTCCCAGTTTACGAGCTGTTCAGGGTGTTTAATGGCGGCGTGTCTTCCACGCTCTCCCCCGGCTCCCAGCTGCTGCGAACACTCGTAAATGTTCGCCGCCTGTTTTCCCATCTCGTCTACGGCAATCACTATACCCCGTTGCTCTTAATCGCTGCGAAATTCCGGTGGTAAATCAGCTGCGTCCTGTGTAGACTGGTTTATAAAGTTTTTGCGAGCGGACGCGATATTTCGGAAATTGTGCATTGACTCCGGAAGATATAGTTTCGGCGACGCGTTGCGGGAAATGGGTTTATTGTGTCGTTGATGTCGTCGTTAATTAACGTTTAGCGCTTGTTCCGAGAGAGAGAGAGAGCCTTGTGGGCTTCTGGGAAAATTTTAGGACGCGTCGAAGCCACGTTGATGGCTTCCAAGAGGCGATTTTAACGGATGATATTTACATCGGGAATTTTTGGAGAAAATTTATTAGATATTCTGCGGATATTTGGATCACGGAAATTTGTAATACGATTACTTAGCTTTGAATGGAATTCTTCGAATTAATTTTATAATGCGTTCTCGTTGGGATTTTAGGACGATACAGCGTTTGAATTACAGATTGAAGATAGGACTTAACGATGACTGCACGCGGATTTAAAATAATTCACAAAATCAAGACGAAGAGTCGATCAAATAATATCGTAATAATAATAATTATTTCAATCGTAAATAATAATAGTTTATTTAGAAATAAAGTAAAGAAACCACTTGAAAAACAACAAATAAAATATATAAACATGGAAGGTCCTGAATTCATTCACATTTGCAGATATTCAAAATTTGCCAGGTGAACTGCTGTTTGTTTAGTCGCTTATAGTGTTGAGCTGAAATTATGCTATTGTATGAAACTCGTACGGTCGTGAGTTGAAAACCTTTATTAGATGTCAAAATAAGAAAATGGCGTCAACGTATGGGTAAATTCCAGTTTCACATTTGCAGACGTGGTGAACCCTGACCGACGACCATAACCTCGCTTATTTCGCGGCGGAGTTCACGGATTAAATCTAAAATTCGTCGATTTATCTCGCGGTGCGACGATGGCTCAAATCTCGACGGCGACGCGAAGAACCAACCGCTCGTCGGATGAACTTATCTCGAAATCACTTTGACGGTCGTTAAGACGGAATTATAGGAAAGGCGTGGTCAGTACTCCCGGAAGTTAATACCTGGCCGCGTGTTTACGTGTCTCCGGGGATGCTCGGAGGGTTTCGAAGATTCCCGGAAAGAGACAGAGAGAAAGAGAGAGAGAAAGAGAGAGCGCCGGTCGCGTTCTCGTGATTGCCAGGAGATTGCGATTTACGATCGACGGTGCCGCCGTTGGTTCGCGATTTTTGCTCGTTCGAACGCTTTCAGGGTCGGTTTGTTTTACGCGGCACTAGAATTGAACGTGTCGCCTCGGGTTTATGGGGTCTCTTAGAAGCGGATCGTTGTTTCGCGTTGGATCCACCCCTCGTTTGATTCCGAGAGACCCCCCAAGGATGATGAGCCGAGGCTTCGGGGTGGCGATGTTTCTCTATGCCGACCCGTTCGTCAAACGATCCAAGCCGCCTTCGTCTGGCACGACGAGATGCTACACGCCGCCACCGGAAACCAGTCGGCGAAGAAGCTTGTCGATACTTCGACTACAATTGGATCGTTTCTGTCCGGATAGAAATAACACTGACAGAGCGTCCGTCGTTTGATAGTTGATTCGCAGCAGCTCGGAATATGGTATCGGATCGGGGAGAGTTTATGCGCTCTGCTGACGCAAAACGTGAGACAGCTGCGAACGCTGCTGCAAAATTTTCGCGCTGTCCTCGTTGCTCCTTGTATTATACTTATTGCAACAGCGAAGCGCAATTTCGGATGTTTGCTAACGCCTCTATGAACACTAAGCGTGTCACTATTGAGCAATAAAATTTGTTATTGAAAAACACCAGCCAAAAATATTGCAGAAAAGAAGGAAGATTGCAAATGTCATTTTTGCAAATCATGAATGCATGATCGGTTGAAGAAGTTTTGCGAGCATCGAATATGTTTACCCTGTAACACTTAAACTGCCCAACCAACAGCCTCGAAAATTCCACAAAATCAAAGTAATTTATTTAATGCAGCAACAATTGAAAATTTAAAATGTCTGACACATAGTTATCCTTCAACCTTCTTGTAGTCTCCAGATATAAAATAAGTATATTGGCGTACAAATTTATTTTTGAACATGGACAAACAATTCTGTCACCCATATACGGGTGACATGGCAGTCAAAGTATTAAATGTAATTTAAATGTATGTGGTGACTGGAATTTTCTGTTAGAATGCAAGATTCGACGAACATTCACATTTTAAAAATATTATATGTTTGGAAATCCTTTTCAATTTGTTTATATATATACACACAAGACACTAAGCGTGTCACTATTGAGCAATAAAATTTGTTATCGGAAAACACCAACCAAAAATATTGTAGAAAAGAAGGAAGATTGCAAATGTCATGTTTGCGAATGATGAATGCATGACCGATTGAAGAAGTTTTACGTGCATCGAATATGTTTAGCGTTTAAACGACGCTATAAACATTTCTCAGCAACGCTGAAGTTTAATGTGTTCGCATTTTGGCTGTATTAAATTTCCGATAACGTACACGCACCAGCGACAAAGTTATAACGCAACAATTTACGGGCAAGTAGAAACGGTCATTAACGATCGGACACGGCCGTTGGCCGCGAGTCCCAGCGAATAAATGCTGGAGCAACCATTGACAATTCCTAGCGACTAATTCGCATTATTTATGGAATTTTAGGCTTGCCTTTAGGTCTCGGTGAAGTACCCCGAGGGAAATCCAATAAAAGTCGAGGTTCGATCGTCTGTAGTTCTCGCGGTGCGTGTGTTCCAGCGGTTTGAAGATAGTTCCCGGAGTGTCGCATTGCAGGTGCTCTCATCCCTAAAATTGGAAGCTTTATGCAGTCTCGGGGACACGGTTGCTGGTCTCAGCGTTCTATCATCGTAAGAGGATGCGGCAACGATGATCGATCTCGATCCGCAACCATCGTGCAACAGACACTGACCCCGCGCACGGTCTCTCCACCTTGTCGTAAACGCTCTTGACCGTTACCGATCGGAAATTGAGGACCGATAAAAATATCGATCGAGCGTCGACCATTCACGCTATAAATTAGGGCACGCATGAAATTCGTGGTTGATCGACGGTAACTGAAGTTTAAGCACCGGCGAACTCGCTAGGATATGCGCGCACACGATTCCGGACAAAAGTTTCGGACCGTTTGCCGATTTACATTTTCTTACAGTTCAGAAATCTTTGGAAGCATTAAAGTTTTAAGCACATCTGTGTTACCAGTTGCAGTGTAATTAATGGAATTGTGCATTTCGTGGCCGACGTTATTAGCATCGATCCTTTTCGTGTAATAGATTTTTATAACTTCAACTTGAATGTTCGAAAGTGTTTTGGTATCTTTGAATTTGATTTTTAGAATTTCCATCAGCATCGATTTATTTTTGCTTGTTGCATTGCGATTAATAAAATGATATAGTTGAGCACCGAAGCCACTTGCATTAGTGCTTTCCAGATTGTACATGCTGTGTTCAGAAGTGTGTAAAATAATTTTTAAAACTTCAACGTGAATGTCCAACATTGTTTTTAGTGTCTTCGAATTTGATTTTTAAAATTTCCTGCAACAACGATTTATTTTTGCTTTATGCATTGCGATTAATAAAATGATATTTTGTTGAGAATCGAAGCCACTTGTATTACAGCTTTCCAGATTGTACACGTTGCGTTCAGACACATGTAAAATGATTTTTAAAACATTAACGTGACTATTCGAAACAGTTTTTGGTATCGTTCAACACGATTTGTAAAATTGCCTGCAGCACTGGTTTATACTTGTTGCGGTGCAGCGAACAAACTGAAGCAATCAGGGGTTGAAACCGCTGGTAATCGCAGTTTTCCGAATCTACACGGCCGATTACGTTCGGGAATGTTTAAAAAGGTCTCTCCACCCGTAACACAAACATCAGAAATGATTTCCGACTAGTTACAGCCCGATGTTTAGAATCACCTGCCGGGAAAGCAGCGGTCGCACTCGTAACAATGCGTTCCGCATGAAAAACACACTCGTCCGAACGTGGAAAACCTACATGTCACTGTTTACAGTAGACAATGCGCTGCACGCGCGCGTTCCATAAACGAAACGGAGGGAGAGAAAAAATAAAACCGCCGATGCAACGGACGATTCTATTGCGACACGTTACAACAATTATAGTGGAGGGCAGATAACGATTCCAGAAGTACGGTGATACTTATGGTCGGCATTGTACGCGGCGCTGCGACGTCGAAGCGTGTCACGGGGACAAGCGTTCCGAGCGATCGCGACAGATTGGACACGGAAATGAAAAGCGTTCCAAAAGCCGGGGGAAATAAATCAATTCTCTGTTTGCTGATTTTCTCTCCGGTGTCCGAATCCGCGTGATCGATACACGCGTGGGAGCGGCGCGCAGGGCCAATCAATGTTTAATGGTGTCCCGGGGAAACCATCTGGACCTTCCGCAGGAACCGCAAATTCCGAAAGGCAACGGTCGGAAAACGGATCGCGCATTGTACAGCCGGTTGTACGTGTCTTGGGGCGAGCCGGCCGAATGGGAAAGAGGTTCGCGTGATTTACAAATGAGGCCAATTATGTAACTCGACACGCAAATTTGTACCGTTGTTCTGGGGTTCGCGGATCGGCCACGGACCCTGAGGTTTCGATGGCGCATGGAAATCGCGGGGAACACGCCGCCAAAACCGAGTCCTGCGGGAATTGGCCCGAGTCTTGTCAACATTACCGCGAGAGACCGCGAAAAAACTTCCAACCGTCCGTTCATTAGAGCGGCACTCGTTCTGCGCGATTCGTTTTCACGCAGACAGAACATACAGTGGCTCACTAAAAAACTTTTTCTAAATTAAGCCAAACCGACTTGATTTTTGTGGAGCAACTAGATGCATTGACTTGCTAAGTGATACGCAAAAATCATTTTGAAATAATTCTAATTGGTAGGAATTAGACAGTAATAAAAATGGAAAATTGTTTCACAAGGTACAAGCATCGAAATGTACGTTCTAAATTTATTCTTCATTTTGTTATGTTGCTAAGAAAAATTGCAACATCGTGGTACGAATTTATACACACTCTGATGTGCTTAGATGTCTAAGTATAGACATCTATAAAACGTTACCTTTAAGAAGGATTTTCATAGGATTTCAGTAGTGCGAACTAATAATAACTCAGACCACAAAGAAGTATAAAATTTGAGGTTATAATGCATTCGAGAAATGCACTAATTGTATCTTGCAGCAAGATAAATATACGAATTTCGATTTTTAAATAGAATTAACAAGAATATCAGTAGTATAGATCAATGATAGTTTACTTACGAAGAACATTAAAATTTGACCTTTCAATTTTTCTACAGAATCTCTGAGAATTACAGTAGTACAAGTCAACGACTACACAGAAAAACACAAATATTAACCCTTAGCACTCGAGTGGCGACTCTGAGGCGCCACGAAAACTTGCAATACTATTATTTAAACAATTTTTACATCGCTACATTTGCAGTTAAGAAATCAATAAAAACTTGGATGTCCTAAGTACAAGTAATAATAATTCATATCATACGTACGAAAGGAAATAAATTATGTACAATGGAGTTATTACAGGTAAAAATGTTGGTGCGATTTTGGCGTGGAATTGCTTCGAGTGCAAAGGCTTAAGATTGACTGATGAAAAATAAATTTCATATGAAATTAGCGATCAAAGAACGATAATTAAATAATTTTCAACGGGGTCAATAGAATGTTTGCCAAAACATTCTAAAATTTCGTCATTTCAGGTGGTGAAACCAACGAGGAAGGATTCACAACGGCCGGTGGCGCTTCGGTGAATGCAATTACATACGGTAAGTGATTAATATTAATTCGCCGCGTATTACCGCAGCCGAAAGCCGTTGACAATAACTCGCTTAACAAACAAATTATTAGCGTAAGCTGTCTGCCATTTCGGTACGGGCTAGAGGGGATCGGTGGCAGAGGGGAGCGGGCCGCGTGGGTGCGGATAACCAAATTTCAGGATTGTGATAGATCGGTGGCTGGCCGCGCGTCGAACAATACCGGAACGATTTCCTTCCGGCCGTTGTTTTTCAGCCGAGCGGATCGCGGTGATTCGATTATAATTACAACCGTCGCGCATTATCGGCTCCACGGGACTCGCGGTTCCCCGGCGAAAAGTCCCGCCGTCCCTCGCGATTGTTTAGAGAAACAATAAGAATTCGCGTACCGCTTGTTGCTCCGTCACGCCGACGAAGAAAGCAAAAAAGTTCGCC
The DNA here is from genome assembly GCA_028453745.1 of Agapostemon virescens. NCBI lineage: Eukaryota > Metazoa > Arthropoda > Insecta > Hymenoptera > Halictidae > Agapostemon > Agapostemon virescens. The sequence continues at coordinate 18,301,008 of CM052082.1, forward strand.
GATCTCTCGAGTCGGTTTGTTAAGTCACGGTACACGGAAGTTGTCGAACAGCTTCCGCTTTAAGAGGGAAAGACAAATTTTTCCGTTCGCGAACTTTGCCCTCGATCCGGGACAATCTTTGAACTCTCCGACGTCGAGTTTCTCTTGACTAAACAAGCCGTCTTTTTTTTTTCAAGGGGATCTTCCTCGACATCGCCGACCATTTCCAAAGCGACATTCTCCGCGGAAATGATTAAAATTATTCGAGTGCCACTTCACCCTTCTGTTGTTTTTTTATTCCTAGTTTAATTCGAGAAATCATGTTTTATTCCTAACTTCTTAAAGTCTTCGGCTCTTTCAAACCAATCATATTTCAATATCTCTAACACCACTGAATTTGTATAATATTCTATCGAATATGGTTCTAAGAGTGTAATTGAGGACAGTATTTATAGTTTTAATAAACTTTCAGATACAGGGTTGCGCATTTAAACGAGCCACTTGAATAACTCGCTTGCTTTCGAATTGGCACAATTTATTTCATGTTGTAATTAACCCTGATTGACCTTCAATCACCTTTATAATAAGTGTAGGATAGTAGAATATTCATAGTAAAATGCGAATGAAACACTGAATCTTCTCTTTCGAATGTACAGTGTAGACCTTCACCTGTCCTTGATGACTCCATCTAAAAAATAATTTATACTGTCACTGGCTTGATATAATCATTTTTTCTGCAGGCCCCTGATATGCTAGTCTCTTGTGAAATTACAGGTGTCTTGGGGGATGTTTTCTGCAGGTTCAGGAATTTTTTCAACTCAGTAGCATTGGTAGTCTGGCCGCGGCACATAGGTTCAGCATCATATTATATTATAAAGTAACATCGAATTATAGCCCCTCTGTAGCAAATATTAAAATAGACGGTTTTAATTGACCCACCCTGTATAGTCAAAATTTTTAAGCTGCTCCTATCCTCGATTAATACTAGAATTACAAAACAAGTCAACATGACTGATTCATAATTTTTTATTTCAAAACTATTAAAATTATAAAAATTCTTTTCGAGAATGTATCGAATATATTCCTTCACGGAACTAAAAATAATTATAAAAGTTGTACGAGATTTTAATGGATTCAGATTTGTCATTATGCTAAAGCAGTATATCCCGGGCGCATTTATTATTTGTTGGTTCTACTTTGAAAAATAAATTTGCACGTAAATATGTTCATTGCAGCAAGATATAAGTTATTAAGCGGTGTAGCTACAGCCGAGGCGTGTGAACTTTTATGCAAGCAACGTATTGGGTTAATCATTTTGCCCGAACAACGTCAGCAAGCCGGAAAATTCCTGGTGCGCCCTAGGGATCCATTTATTTTGTTTGTCGTGCAGCTAGGAAGATCGTGAGGGCACGATAGATCCTCTAATTGAAATTCGATGCCCGATGTGGGGTCTCGGCAACGATCCGAGAAATTTTCTCGACGATGTTAGCGCGCAGAGGAGCCGGCTGAAAGCTCGCTATCACAATACCCCGAAGAATTCCAGGGGCGCTCCAGTAAAGAATTGATAACCGCGCATTCTCGGGATATTTTTAAAAGCATCGCGTAACTCCATAAGGAGGCCGTAAAGGTGCCGCGAGAGCGCAATGGTTATGCCGAGTACGCAATCGTGTTAAGAAATTTTCTTAGATCAGACTGGAAAACCCGGCGAAAGAAAATCTACCCATAAAAGACCACCGGCATAGAAACTAGAGAGCATTGTCGAAAAATTGAATAAATTTCGCGTTCTTTGCCCATGGTCGTCGTACAAATAAATTCCAGCTCGTTGTCAAGAATTAATTGGACAAAATACTTACGACTAATCCCCTTTCTCGAACCGTCAGAAAACTTCTTTGCCATACAGAAATTCAAAAGATTTACTTGCCCCTGATCGAAAGCAGAGATCGCTTTAATCGCGTCACTGTGACGAATCGCAATTTTCATTGCGGTTTGAATTATCGTCGACCCGTGCTACTCGAATTCGCTGAAAACCTTTGGAAAAAGTCGTATTCAACAGATTCGAGCGACCGCACGATCAAATCCGCGCCGTTTCCGCTCGTTCCGCGGCGCTAAATTTTAATTTCCGTTACGGTCGGAATTATGACCGACCTGTACCGCTGAAAGTCTCATAAAACCGTCCGAACACGACCGTAAATTTTCCGGCATCGTTGTTTCACCGTTGCATTTCGTTCAAACGGCGATAGTTACGGATAACCATTGGAATTACTGTCAGATTTTGAGAACCGGCCGTTTATGCACAATTTTCGGCCCGGCGAGGAGCTTTTTCCACTCGACGATCGCTGCGTTCGAGCAATTCACCGCGCGCAATTAATTCTTTCCCCTTCTTCTCCTGCTACGCCGCGAAATGTATCATTATCCGTCGGTTGTTTGCCGTCCGCGGAATGGAATATGCTTTTTTCCACTTCACGCGAACGTCGTTCCATGGCCAGGTCCTATGACGCGAGACGTTTCTTTCGACAAGAAAGTCCGATAGGACGAGCATTAAAACTATCGTCGGATCTCTATTCTACTTCGACTTACCTCGTCCCGAGTGTATTTACTAAAATTAATTCTCGTTTCGCGACTGGACACGATGGTCGCTCGCGATAAACTCTTACGTGCCGACCGTAAATCTATTTTCCATTAAGAACCGACCACCCTCGACGCGTGGAACTTAACGAAAAGAAAATGGCCGTTCGAACAATTTGCTCGGGCTAACAAAGCCCTCGACACCTCGATTGTCCGTCCCGCGGCACGCTCCTCGCAAGCGTTTGATTTATTTAACTTTCCGTCGGTGCGCGGCAACCCTCCACGAGAACGCCCTTTCAGACGAACCGAAGCCACTTTGGTTTCTCGCGCTGCGGTGCCCACTTTAATTAAACGCGATCCAACCTGCGATGCGACGCCGTTTGAATTTTATCGACTGATATGCTCCGGAGACCCGCAGCGATCGGGGAATTGGTCGCTGTTTCGTATTTACAACCCATTGCGCGGACTATCTTCAAGTATTTATACGCTGCGTTGAGCTTTACTACTCTTCCCGCTGCGTCGGAGTTCAAGCATGTGCTGAAAAATACTATGAATACGAAGATAATGTCGGCGTTCAAGTGATACGTACTCGAGGGAACCGGCTGCCGATTGATTTTCAACGAGTTCGCTTCAAAGACGCATTTTTCGTTGACTCAAACCACTGGAATTATTGGGAATCCCTTGAATCGCAGGATTTTCAGGTAAATCGACGATACGCGGATATTCACTGCGTGTTTACGCATTAATGTACAGATTCGAAAATTCTTTTGAAGCTACTCGGACACTGTACAGTAACAGTTTCTTTGTATCTTTGACCTGCGCTACTGAAATCGTTTCGAATCCGTTCAATCGCTGGATTTCTATGAAAATTGATGGCAAGTGAATATTCACGTTTTGAAATTAACTCTTTGTACTTGAAACTGTTTCAATTCGTAAACCAAGGCATTTCTTCTCATACAAGATATTTTCGTTGAACATAATTTATTTCGTTTTATGCACATAGAGTTTTGCACCATTACTGGTCCTTATACTACTTAAATTTTTAGTAGCTCCTTAGAAATAAGTATAGTGATGTAAAAATTGTTTTAAATAATACTGTAGCGATTATTAGTGGTGCCTCAAAGTCACCATTCGAATGCTAAGGGTTAACATGCAAAGTGAACAATTTTATTGAAGCCACTCAAACACTGATTACTAAAAATTAGTTTGAATCGTTGACCTCTACTACTGATTTATTTACGGACTATTTAAATACTGGAAATACTATTTTGCGGGATTAAACATCAGGCAAGAGGGTGAAAATTAAATTTTATTATGTTTTATATTAATCATGTTTTTTCACATCTGACTTTATGTTGATTTTTATTGGCTGACGAGTATGAACATCAAATGAACTCGGGAAATAAGAATATCGCGTTCATACTTGTGTAATACGGTTAAGGTTATGTTGTTTCAAATGAAAATAAGTTTTCCATTTTAACAGTTGTTACACAATACGCGTAGTCTGATTTTAGTAATATCATTGGGTTTCGCAGCATCGCTGGCACGGAAACGCGAAATATTATATGTCATTTGAATTGCAATGTTTTGTAAACTTCTCGAAACAGTTTACAAGCAGATCAGTGGTGCAAATTTAAGAGGTGAACCAGTCCGGACTATTTGTTTTCTGCTGGAGTATAATTCATGCGACTACTGAAAGCGATTGCAGAATTTACGTGGTTTGCTATTTCTGTATTATCGTGCGTTTGTACCGGGCGACGATAATTAATTCAATTCAATTTTAATCTATGTATATACCGATTGTCCAACACGTTTGTTACAGTAAATTAATTTTTCATACTTGTTAGAGTAAACGAACCCGAACAGGTTATGATTCCGGGCACAATAATTAAAACGTTCGCTCGACTAACAGTTACAGCGAAACGTAATTGCTACACCCGCGTTAAACAATAACTAATAAAACCGTACATTTATAGCATTAAACAATATCAACTAAAATATAGCTGTATAGTTCAAGCCTGCAAATAAGTTTTTATTTAGCGTACAATATTACTAATTTAAATAATAATGATCAGATAATATTTTCAAGTGAAAATGTCAACGAATTGTCAGGTAAGCCCTTCGAGTAGAAATAGTAATTACAGTTAACGAAAACACAGTATTTCTAAATAAATACAAATGATTTATAATCTTTCAATAAAATGTTATTTCTATGTGAAAGTGTTGAGCAATAATCAGACACAATGTTCACACAGAATTAATGAATAAATGTTGTATCGAACTACTAAAAATAAATTAAATCACCAGTTAGTAAATATTTTCGAATGAATATAGTAATCAGCTGACCAAGTAGAAATATCCACTACTAATCAGACAATTCCTTAAATCCTCTCGCACCCTTTAAATCGTTTACAAGGACATTCTCGAAGACAGAACACGTCCGCGAAAAATTCTCTGCTCACAATTCGCTCGAGTCTACTCGTAATGCAGCCAACACAGTAACTGTCACCCAGTTTGTAAAATGCAAATGAATTCGGCGATTGTCGTCTACCTTGGCACAATCCCAAGCCGGAGACAGCGAACCCGCTACTCCACCGTCTTAACACATCTGGGTACCGGTTCCCTAATTTTCTTCGACCCTTCGCACCGTCGGTCTCACCGAGCGGTAAGCCTTGTTCGATGGGACGCAACAAATTTTCAAAATTGGACTGCCAACACGTTCCCCTTTGAAAAATTACACAATTTAATTAACCCTTTGCGGTTGGAGCAATTTTATCCCCACAATTAAAACATTTCTTTCAAACCTACAAGATTTTTATTCCGTATATCCTTTCTTACATTGTGTAACTCTGAAATTGATCCTGTTTCCTCATATAGCAATTAAGAATTTAGCAATTTAAAGAATACAGAAGGATTTTAGTACAATGAAAATAGTTTTAAATAATGGTATAGCAATTTATATCGGTGCCTCTGGGTAACTATTCGAGTGCAAAGAATTAATTTATACTGTGGGTAGTTTCTATTGTAACACAAGCTCTACTAGAGATATTTATTCAATCTGTTAACTGTTTTTCATTTACACTGGAACATATTAAAAAAATCCGATTTTGATGAAACTTATGGGAGCTTGCAGTTCTTTGAAAAATCTTTAGCACGTGTCTTTTTATCGGCAACCATCCACTTTGAAGGGGTGAAAACAGCTCTCAAAGTTGGGGTATTTTCCAGATATGTTTTAAACCAGAGGAAAATTTGAATGTTATTTTAAATTATGTGTTTTCCAATGGAAAATGTAGTCGCGTAAAAAAATTTTAACAAATGTTTTTTATTTAAACAATAAAGCTATAACCTTATTAAACTATAAATAAAATAATCGTGGTTACAAAAGTAATACATTTCAATATTTTACAGAAAGTGCATCTGTGAAGAGTAGTACAGAAGGTAAGAGTATTTATTTGAGTAGAGATGCCACTACAGGTGTGCATTTACGCAACGTTATCGGTGCTACCTGCTCTAAAATGTGCTTAACAGGAGTCCTTGCTAAGACAGCGACCGATTCTTATTTCAGCGAGTAGTTTGACATTCGTTAATATCCGACGCAGTCATTCCTTACGAAGGCGCGTTTATAATTTGAATAATTTCAAAGTTAAAAATCAGAAGCCGGTCGTTTCGAACGGCGGTGGCGAGCTTAGTATTATTATCAGCAATTCTGCTCGAGCAACGGCGGCCGGAAGTTCGTTATTGTACCGGAGCAAAGGGAACCGCAATGGAATGGAGCTTTCGCGGTCATCTGCAGAGAGAAACACCTTTTGACCAGGACTTTCGGTAATTGGCGTGAGTTTGCAGCCGAGTTTCGTGTTCCTTGAGGACGGGTTCGAAGTTAAGAGGCGAGAACCGACGAGACGGACGACAATTAACACGCATCCGTAAACCCGAAACTTTGAGAACGCGTCCGGCTGGCCCCCGATCTGCCCCGGCTGCCACGAGGACACGAACTTTTAAGAAGGATTGTTATTGGCCCCTTTGTTTCCTGCTTTCCGGCGAACTAACCGGTGCACGAAAGCCCTGTTCGATCCGAAGTAACGAGCTGCACCGGACCGACCAGTCCGGACGCTCGACGATTAACAAAATTTCCTGACTTCGCTATGCAATCACGGCCATTGCGTACCTGAGGCGTCCCGAAACTATGCGGCAACACGACGGGAATTATGCGAGCCTACTAAAGCGTCCACTAAACGGACGGTTGTTTCGCGTTTAAGAAGAGTACAATAAACTCTAATTATTCGTGGAACACCTAATTATTTATTCGAATTTAGCGTTAAACCTAAGGAGCCTTAACACTCCACCGACCGGCGTGTATTTCAGAATTTTCCAAGGTCCATTGCGCATGATTGAAAAGTTTTCAATGGATCTTCCGACGCTGACAGCAATTTTTATTGTAAATCAACGTAACATCCTCAGTAACGTTGCCTAATAATTTGTTTACAAACTACAATGTAAAAGCAGTTTGTTAGGCATCATTTTGTTTCAGTGCAACTATTGAAAGTCCTAATAATGAAAATTATCACCGGAATTATTAAACAAGTCAAAATGACTGATTCTTAATTTTTTGTTTCAAAATTACTAAAATTATAAGAATTCTATTCTTACAGGAATAAGCAGAACGTGAAGTGAAAAAGTTAAAGAGTTCTAACATTAAAGTGACTAATCTGCATTACCTAAATAAAAACGATATAATCGAATTTGTTTAAATTTTATGGGACATCGTTGCGATTTGAACAATTGCATAATAAAGAACCTAGAAAATGTCATTTGACTTCACGTGCTAGTTACAGTGTTGTAGTAACATGGATTTCGCATAAACGTTGTGGAAAAGCTGTTGGCTAATTTTTCATTCAAGCCGTAACATCAGCGACTACAAAACTTATCTCGATTCCCATGAAGCTGCGCTGTTAGACTGCGCAAACTCGCTGAGTACCAGTGACACAGGTCAACGGAAAATCAGACTACTCAGCTATTAAAATGAAGCACCGCGGCAAAGTCGTTCTCGTTTTTCTATTTATATCAGAAAGGCGTTGACTAGGTACTCGAATGGTGTTTTGTGCATTGAGGTGTGACTACGTTGAATCAATAAGTAGCACAGGTCAACGATTCGCGATGCAGCGGCAAAAAAGACGTTTCACCGTGCAGCCTCGCAAACTTGAAGTGTAATTTGAGGAACAGCGGACTGCTTCGCTGTAAAATTACCGTTGCCGAGCGAGGGGATCCGTCGATTCTGTCGCGGAGCAGTGTCAGCTCGCGGGACGTTGAGTATGATTGATTAACACCTTCGCTAAACAACACGCTGGCTCGCTGCGGAATTCTTAATGCTATCGGAGAATAGTTGAGGCCAGGCAGATACCTTATCGAGCCACGCGGAAATTCATTCCGAAGATTACCAGGTCCCGAAGTCAGCAAGTCACGAAGCGGAGACCGGAGGAATCAGCTCGGCGAACGGTCGCGCGTTCCATGAATCATTCGATTAATCTTCATTCCCGGCGACTCTATAATTCGATTACCGAAAATCAGATTAAGTCGTCGGATTATTGTCGTCGCGCGACCGTCTATCACCGTGTGCTCGTGTGTGGCCGATGGAGTCCTCGCCGAGACGACGACGACGACGGAGATGGAAAGTTTTTTGGGTCACGAGGGATGAGCGTCGAAACAAAATGGAAACGGGAACAAGCGACTAACCGATAACCTGAAATTTCATACCCTACGGCCGGATGCGAATCGAACGACGCATAAACGAGACCCGCACCGTCGCAATACCCACATCTGCCTGGCAAATTATTTACGAGCACGATAAGCATAATGCGGATTCAATTGTACCGTTAAGAGTTGTTTCACGTGATCGAAAAATTACTGCCTACCTACCCTGAAAGGAGAGACATGGATGAAACAAGAATCGTTACTTTTTACTTACTTGTACTACTTCCTACGTTTGATACTGTACTAAATAAATATTCTAGACAGCTACTAACACTGACATCCAAGCACAGCGTCTCGAAGTAACTTCAAATTCGTATTTCCAGTTTTCGGTACCACCTTTGTCGTCAAAAGAGCCCCTTGTCGCGCGTTAACCTATGTTGCGTTTCAATCGCAGTGCAACGATGCATTATAATGAACGGCGAAAACATTGTCTGCGCGAAACGAGAAGAATAACATTACGAGACAACGTTTGTCTCGGCGAGGTGTGTCGACGCGACGCGAGTAATTTCGCGAAGGAGCGGTTGTAAATTAACGGGCGAACAACAAGCGGAATCAGCTGATATACCTGGAAATTTCGAGACTGCTCCGGCGAGTAAATGCAATTTGAACCGGCGATAGATTTCATGAACAGCGGACGAGAGACCGGCTCGATGGTATCCTCATCACGCAGCATTCAGGAACGAGTCGTGATCGCGATACGCGGTCGAACCGCCGTCAATCATTCGTAAAGCGTCGATTCTAAGTGCGTTACACTGCCAGTAAATAATGGTGATATTCAGCTCACAGTAAAATTGGATGGTAACTCGAGCGTAGACAGGTATTCGATACCCGAGCAGAGCGGGAGCGGGCATCGACATTATGTTGCGCAGCATGGAATCCGGCAAATGATGCGGAACAAGCTATTTGTATGGACCAGGATCCATCCTCTCCCCGGCACCCTGTTCGCTCCCTTTGTTCCGTTACATTGTCGGGAGCGACGGCGCCGCGGTCCGTCCTTACGATTCAAACAAATACCGTCGTTTGTTGCCGCGTTAACCCACTAAAATCATTTGTTGTCTCGTGCATTCGCGATCGGACCGTACAACCAACTGTTTAATCCACGGCGATTGTAAGTCTTCGATTCGAACGTAATTGACACCGAGTTTGCACGATTCCCTGTGCCCTTTTCGAATGATAAGTATAGCCGTGGACAAAGACAGTCGGCAATGTTCATGTTGCAAGTCTCCGTAAGTCATTAGTTTAAACATTGAGCCTACTTTGGTGTCGGTTGAAATGGCGATTGTAAGTCTTCGATTTAACCATAATCGACACCGAGTTGGTACGATTCCCTGTGCTCATTTCGAACAACAAGTATAGCCATGAATAAAGACAGTTGGCAAACTTAATGTTGCAAGTTCCCCTAAGTCATTAGTTTTAATATTAAATCTACTTTGGTGTCGATTGAAATTAGCGAAGCGAAGGGAGGTGAGTGAGAGGAGAAGGGTGGAGCTCATCTTAAAGCTCTGCCTTAGACGCTGGGATATCGGAAGGCAGTTAGGAATGTAGGACAAACCAGATAGTAGCGGTTAGGGTGCCCCATTGAACGTCTGTCCCTCTGTTGGTGAACGTAATCATCATCATTTTATAGTTATTAACATTACAAAGAGAATGGCAAACTTAAACGAACGATAATTATGTTTTACTATACTAATTATATGTTAATTACAGTTCATTGCAATCCATGCAATTATTAATAATGTTGCAATTAACGCAATCACTTTGAAATAAATAATAACTGTAATAACTGCAAAATAAAAATTTCCAAACTGGCAAGTTAAATGTACCTTCGTTGTGAATTCGAATTGAAAGTCAGATTAGGTTTCAATTTTTTCGTATACTTATTTTTAATTTATTTATCATTAGAAATCACAGTATTGTTTTCATGAGTGCATACAAACTTCAACCTAACAATGAACAATGCTTTGTTTCAGTAAATCACGTAGAACTGTTAATATACTCGGACTAGAAAACTTTCGCGTGATAGACCATTGATTTGTACTACTGAGTTCCACGGAAAGTGTTCATTGTACCGATATAGCTGCGTCGCGATATTCAGACAGCGCCGCATAGAGCTGAATTAACCTAGCCTATGTCAATGGATAGATATAAGTAGCAAACGCTCGCGGTTTGAATTACAACTCGCACATACTACTGGAATTCCCAGTAATCGTTTATCTTACGAATAGATTTCTCCACATCTAATACAGTCTACTCTAAAGCCAACCAACCTGAATCCGACCAATAGATCTAGGTTATCAGGCAATCTATTAACCAATAGATTGAAATAGAATACTATTGTCCGATAAATCGTTGGTCCGTACTACTAAATTTCAGCGAAACTATTCACTGTAGGGAACACAGGCTCTGCCGGAAATGTAACTACACCTTCACCAGACCCAACGCATACAGAATTTGTAAATAAACGAACAAAAGCCTCTTATAGTCCGCCTTATTACTGACACATACTACTTAACACTAGAACGATCTAACAATAAATCCAACGATATACATTGCTTTGTGATAATAACGAGACTGCATCGATTAAAACTTCATACAATTCTTATTGGAAGGTATACGTCATTGGAGAAGTAAATTTCTGATGAAAACATTTTTATAACTTCAATAATTGCGAAAGGAAAAATTAGGGACCAGTCAAAATGACTGGTTTGTTAGTTCTAGTGTTAAATTCATAGAAGCTGCCCGTTCAATGAACACAACTTTCTCCTACAACTGCTTCAGAGATTCTTCAATACTGATTTAGCTCAGACTTTATCAATCGATAAAAATAGAACAATCTTATTTTCGGCCGCACTACTGACCCATACTACCGAAGCTCAGGGAAGCCGTTCATCCGTCAAAAACGACTTTCCTGCAGAACCTAACTTAGAGTTCCCGACGGGAAAGTTTCCCGGGCCGAAGTTAGAGCACGACTATAAATAAAAAGGCTCTCGACGTCTGATACACAATTGATCCGCACTACTGAGGCTCTCCCAGAAAACAGTTCAGTCCATGTACGGTAACTTTATCCGGGGACCCCGTGTCTCGACGTCTCCTGTTATTTCTGTCTCGGCAAGCATTCGTCGACATCAAATATTCAACGTTTAACAGGATGTACATTTGTCCTGAGCAATTTTGTATATATACCGGAATTTCCTGCGGCATAAAATGTTCCGTTCGTTCCGTGGGAAAAGAAGGATCGACTATACTCGCCGGTGCTCGCCGGGACGCAGTGACGTTTAACCGGTTGTAAACCGCCGCAATGCAATGTCTATCCGAGAGATAACAACGATCTTTGGAGCAGGGGGAAGAGGGGGAGGGAGGTCCTCGGTTAACCAGCGACTGGCCTCGCGCCAGGAACAAGACAGCGTCCGGGAAAAGAATTTGTAACCGGTTCTCCGCCGGCCGGATATTTTATTGCGGCGCAACTGTTTTAAATCCCGAGATCCCCGATATGGGCTCATTAATTTTCTGCCCCGTTGTTTGCGGTTTAAATTGCGCCGTGGCAATTCGAAACTTTCCAAGGAACGCCGAAGTTGGCACCAGAACGCGGCGAAAAATACTTCCTCGCCAAAAACAAGGTGCGTGTCTTTCACTTTCACATGGCGAATCTCTGAGACACCCGTCGGGGATGCGTCCGACGAATTTCTTTAAGGTTCAGGGATCAGTCGAACCCTTCTGCAAGTCACTTTCGAATTTCTCAATTTTGTAACTTCGGAAAAATTATTGTTTTCTATTTATGAGAATGATGGGAATGGAATTTACCGAGTAGAAATGAATTTAATTTAGAGTTTGTTTCATTTAAATGGAAATGAAACAAACTGGATTTACAACAGTGGTGTGAGGACATAGATTATCGTTAAATTAAACTAAATTGCTTAACGCAATGACAATATACTCTCAATTCACAACCCTTAATGTTTCTTTCCCTTAAAATCTTAGGCAGGGTTGAATTTTGTGCGGGGCTGTTTCTCTGTACGTCTAATAATTATAGTAATATAATTATTAACAATAACTAAATTATAAGGTAAATATAATTATAGTTATTATAAGTATGAATTGTAATTTTTCTAAAAGATATGATGCATATACTTTAATATTAATAATTTAAATAATTCTAACGTTGAAAATTTACTACTTCAACCAATTATACCTTCAAAGGGAATCCAGC
>CM052082.1:18313516-18339305 GCA_028453745.1 Agapostemon virescens
TTCCTTCGCATGTTTAATTTATTTAAAAACATACTTCTATTTTATGAATGTTCGTGGCTGACAGTCGGTGTTAAGGATTGAACGAAATGCACCAGTAGAGATAATAAATTTCGCTTCTCTCTTGTAACATATTTAACTTTTATGCGAAGAAATAGCATATTTCCCACTGACACGATACATAAATAATTCTAACGTTGAAAATTTACTGATTCGACCAATTACACCTTCAAAGGGAATCCAGTTTCCTTCGCATGTTTAATTTATTTAAAAACATACTTCTATTTTATGAATGTTCGTGGCTGACAGTCGGTGTTAAGGATTGAACGAAATGCACCAGTAGAGATAATAAATTTCGTTTCTCTCTTGTAACATATTTAACTTTTATGCGAAGAAATAGCATATTTTCCACTGACACGATACATAAATAATTCTAACGTTGAAAATTTACTGATTCGACCAATTATACCTTCAAAGGGAATCCAGTTTCCTTCGCATTCAATAGATAATTAGCTTCCGAGAAGCTCTAAGGGGATCTCCTCGCATCCCTGCCATCACAATCGAACGGATCGCGGATTCTCTCCGGGAACCGCACATAGCTCGCAAAAAATCCCTACTGCTCAAGGTCGTTACCCCCACACGACCGTCTTCACATCGCTGAATGATTACGAAAGTTCGAATCGATCTCCTTTTAGAGCCAGTCGGCGGCGACGGGGAGGAGGGTAAAAAATTTATTTCCCCTCACCCTGCGAATCAAATTCTTCTCTACAAATCCCTTTTTCATTACCAGCCGTCTCTCAAAGACGAAACTATCGCGTTTCACCGGCTGGAATAACTTTGGCACGGTCCCCCACCTCTTTCCTCCAGCGTTCCCCTCCGTTCCCCTCTGATCCCGGTCCCCTCGTCGTAGCCGAGTCGATGGGAAACGAAAAGAGAGTAATGGAAATGAAACAGGACGAAGTTTTCGAGTAAAATCGTCGTCGCGCTCGGAAACTTGGACTCGTTAAAACGTGGACGGGCCAGTCACGTAGGTTTGCGCGGACCAGATCAGCGAAATGGATTATCGGAGGGGTTGGTAGGAGGGAAGGGTGGAACGTTGGACACGTCCCCCCCTCCTTCGCCCGATGGAAGAAACTTTCCACGGACTTATAATCGCGGTTTGAAGCATCGAGCAATTAAACCCCGGCTGTAAGTTAGACTCGACTGATCCCCGGAACTCCCGGGAGCAGTAACAGCAGATTTCGCGAGGAACGAACGATGCGCGTCGACTCGATTTTCCATGGGGGTTGGAACAGGGGATGAACGCGGCCGCGTCAAAGACCGCCGCGGAAAGCGGACCTTCCCCGTCGAGATGGAGCCGATCGATCCGAAGATTGCGCTCTCGTGTTTAACTTTCTCGAGATCCGCTGGACCGGGGTCCGACATTGATCGATTAAAATTGGAAGTTATGCGCTTCGACTATCCGTAAATGCGTGTACAAAATCTTAAACGGGTACATAGATCACCTGGGGAAAAAACATTGCGCTACTTCGTCGTAATTCTATTCTCGGTCAGCACGAGAAAACACGTTCTATAATAAAGTACGTAATTCGTACAATTTTTATTATTTTTAATTTAAAAAAGTATGTTATGTGCTTCAAGTACCGATAAATGTATGCAAAAATTATCGATGCAAATATTTCTACAGTTCACTTACAGGAAAATAGTATTTAGAATGCTGTCTCATGTTTCTGTTCTCGACCAGGGCAAGAAAAGACGGTCCATAATAAAATACATAACTCGTGCAATTTTTATTATTTTTACTTATAAAAATTATATTGTGTGCTTCAATTGTCGATAAATGTATGCAAAAATTCTCGATGCAAATATTTCCACAGTTCACTTGCAGGAAAATAGTATTTACGATCCTTTCTCATGTTTCTGTTCTCGACCAGGGCAAGAAAAGACGCCCCATAATAAAATACATAACTCTTACAATTTTTGTTATTTTTGCTTATAAAAAATATGTGGTGTGCTTCAAATATCAGTAAATGCATACAAAAAATCTCAACACAAATACTTTCACAGTTTGCTTGCAACGAAACATCATTTACGATGCTTCTTCATGTTTCTGTTTTCCATTAGCACAAGAAGACTCGCTCCGTAACAAAATACATAACTCGTGCAAATTTTATTATTTTTACTTGTAAAAAATACGATACTTGCTTGAAGTATTCATAAATAAAAGTAATAAAATCCGAATGCGAAAGCTTTTAAAGTGCGCCGGAAAGAAAATTCCTGAAAACGTAATTCGCAAGATTGCTTTCTTCTTCTGTACCGGACATTACAGTTAACGAACGCTCGCCTAACAGGGTCTCGTTAATGCGTCTTGATACGTCTCGGCGAGAAGTTCACGGGAATGATTTTCTTCGAGTTTCTTTCGCAATCGGAACGGGGGAAATATGAATTAATTTGTAGCAGCTGCTGCCTCGGTGCAGGCAACGACGATATTTATCCGGTTTAATCACAGACAGGATTGAAGTTTACAAAGTATTATTACTGCTCCCGCGAGTTTTGAGTTTGACGACTCTCAAAGGCGGACGCAATTACACCGGATAAAGCGGCCCCGCGACACACACGACGCGACGATCACAAACTTTCCAGCCCCTCGGATCGAGTCCTGGCACAATTCCCTGTTTACCTCGAGTTTCGCGCGATTCGAATGAGCATCGGAAACACACCGCTTTCGCGAAGGAATCGAAGGAACTGCTTCAGATTTCTTTCGCGCTTCCAGCACGATCGGGTGAAACATAGATGCGGAGTTAGCTGCGATCGTGTTTGTATCTATTTTATTCGATGGGAGCTTCGGGAATCTTGCCTTTACATATTCAAGATAGGAACCAGAGATCAGAGTGTGTACTACGGAAGTAGAACAGAAGGGTACTAGAATATTTAGTTTTAGATTTCGTATTTTATCGCTATGGCTGCACGTTTAGAGCAGTTGCAGCAACACACTGCACGGTTGCATGCTGCAACCCTCGCACGATGCTTGACACAAGATCCTGGCATTTTATCTCGTCCATTACCGACGGAATTAAAAATAAATTTTTGCGTTTATATATTTACTGCAACAAATCTAGTTGAGGACTTGGAGGATATAAGAATGTCGAAGGAATATTATTTTTAATTTGTTAAATAAACTAGTTTTCGAGTTGTTCATTTGAGAGTTGAAATATTAAATAAAGATAGGAGAATTATCGAGCGTTGGAAATGAGTATTTTGTATTATTAGGTTTCCGATGAGGTCATTTTGAGCACATATTGTCGGACCATTGACGGCAGTTACTACTGAAATGCCGGAGAAACGTGATAGTAGGTAGGGCAGCATTGGTACATTAATATTCTCAGCCTTGGGGTGCTTAGTGTCTGATCATTCATGGCAGTTACTACTGAAATGGAGGAGTAACATGATATCAGAAAGGGCAGCATTGTTACATTAATATTCTTGCATTTGAATTGAATAAAAATAATATTAAAAATTTGTCAAGCATAGTCGACAACATGAAGCATCTTTCTAGTTTCATTTCAGTTGTCATTTGGACAGTTGTGGTAAGTTCAGTCACAAATTAACGAATTGTTATAAAGAAATACACCCCACAACGCAACAAAAAGAAATCAATCGTTTCAGAGTAACTGTCGGAAGCATGAATTTTCACTCTGTGGAATGTAAGAGGTTTAAACGCTAATAACGTAATAAATTTCGCGAATTAAAGCAGTGTCTCTCGACACACGGTCAGGGATACTTACAATTAAAGAAACATTGAAACAGAAAGAGATAGATCGTTTCACAGTGCCTGCCGGAAGCACGAATTCTCACCCCGGGGGATCGACAAGGGTTAAACACCAATAACTTAATAAATTTCGCGAATTTAAGCAGCTCCTCTGTGCACGGGATCGAGGACACTTACGCTTAAGGAAAAATTCAAACAAAATGAGAACGATCAAAGTTCAGAAACACGGTGCTCCCTTGAAGTTCCAGTGGCGCGGGTCAGCCCCGTAGCCGCCGGCGTAAAAGTAAATTGCCATCGACCGTCAAAGCGCAGTCGATGCATCGGGTTCCTTTGAAACAGATCCACGCGGAACACATTGATTCGTTGCACAACGAACTTGCCGTCGGTTCCGCGGCAATGTAACCGGCTGTCGCGAGCGTCGGATTCTGTCAATGGCGCGGCAAGTAGCAGAAATTGCAATCTAAATTTGTTGAGCTGCACCGGTGAATTCGAACAGACTGTTCGAAGAGCATCGTACGCGATCCCCTCGTGGTAAAAAGCCCAGCCGGAACACCATTGATACGGACCCTCGACCGGCCAATAACCATGAAACGCCACAAACAACGGTGCCAGAGCGGAAAGCTCCGCAAACATACTCAAACGGGCAATATCTTTTCATTCGTCACATTCATGCCGTTTCCGATCGGGTGGACATCAATCGACGATTGAAAATAATTTCGAAATATCTCCCGTTCCCTCCCCCCGCCCCACCCTCCTCCGCCGTCCCTCTCGCGGCCACATTTTCCGAGCGTATCGAAGCCGAGAAAACTGCGAACACGCGTGTTCCGGTCGCTAATATGCTTTATTAATTTACGCGCGACGCCGTTTCGCGCTCGGATAAATATTCCGGCCGCGTTTTCGAACACGCGAACGCGTGTGCCCGTGGGAACTGCGATCGTTTTCCCCGAATAATTCAAGCTGTCAGAACAAATTTTAATAAACGCCCTCGACCGATACCGTCGCGACTGGATCTCTCCAATCGTTCGCGACCCTCTCAAAGCATTTTTCGACACCGTTCCCGCCGGTTTTTAACGAGTTTTGACCTTGTTTGACGATGTTTGACGAGGTTTCACGAAGTTTGAAGCGGTTTCCAGAGCCGTGATCGTTTCACCGTTCGATGTACCGTCGAGCGAGTGGACATTCGAGTTACGAGTCTGCTGAAATTAGAATTCACAGATGACAAGTGAATGCTATTGCTATATTTTAACACATTGGTGACCGGTGACAAGTTAACTCATCATTTCATGCCCAAACCGTTATTGCAAAAGCATTGCGCAATATTTTAAAAGTTATATAAAAAAATATGTACAAGGTTTAATTTCTTTTGATTCAGTACAAATAAAATTTATTGGAGTTTATTTACAAAATATTTTAATATAAAACGAGGAGGAACTAGTGCGTTGACTTGATGTTTATTTGACACTGTTTGAGACAGTCTGTAGAGTCCAGTGGCTCTTTCATCATAGGCTGACTTGACGAATGAATTGATACTTAAGATGCACGTCTTCTAGAATTAGAATTAGGACAATGTAACTTGTGCATTATTAGTTGCGGTATTCTAATAATAAATCCTGGTCGAAGTCTTAATCAGATCAAATGATATTTTAACTTCCTAGGTACCTCTTTTCAAATAAAACTGCGTAATTATCGAGGAATAGACTTTTACACATAAATTTCTTAGATGTTAGATCTCTTTCAGATTTTATCATCGAACAGACAACATAAATGTTATCTTTTCGTTTACTGCGAATTTTCATTTTCTGGACTGGCCACTTTACGTAGACTCACAGTGGAAAGTTAAAAATACACAAATTTGATTTACGAAATCCACGTAAATTTTGAAAATGTAGTTTTTATTCATTTTTTTTAAGAAATTGTGTTCATTCTATGGAAGATGTGAATTGACTGTAGAGGCTATCCTTCGAGGATTAATGACAGGAAGTTCGTCTTACGAAACACACTTTCCTGATATGCTTTCCCTGACGTTTTGCTTTCAACGTCCATGCAAAATGATAAATGTAGAATAATCGAGTTCATCCTACGAATTCTGTGTCGTTCTTAGATACATCGTTTTCGTTCATTTTTTGAAGAAATTGTGTTCATTCTATGGAAGATGTCCGTTCACTTTAGAGGCCACCCTACGACGATTCATGACAGAAAGTTCGTCTCACGAAATACACACTGTCTTTCCCTGACGTTTAGCTTTTAACATCCACGCAAAATGATAAGTGTAGAATAATCTAGTTCGACCTACGAATTCTGTGTCGTTCTTACAAACATCGTTTCCAATCATTTTTTGAAGAAATTGTGTTCATTCTATGGAAGATGTCCGTTCACTGGAGACGCCACCCTACTACGATTAGTAGTTGAAAGTTCGTCTAACGAAAGGCACGATGTCTTTCCCCGAAGCGTCATGTTCGGTTCATTTATCCGAAAAATTACGTTGATTCACTGGCGACCATATTGATTCGCGAGCCGCGCACGACTAAACCGTCGGTGAATGGTGTTCAGATTGTCCGGCGCACGTGTCTCGGCACCGCATCCTTCAACTTGTTCAATTACATCCGATTCAGCGGAGCAGTTTTATCGGAAGGGAAAGTTGAACAACCGACGCCCAGTATAATTATTCCGCTATCACCGTGTAAACTGTCGGGGCACCCGTCGAGTTTCGGTGGCCCGCGGCTACGCGACTGTCACATATGCCCCGCCGGCCAGTTATTATTCCGGTCATTTGCTTAACAGAGTTATGCAAAATCGCGGAACTTCGAGACCCTTGTTGAACGCGCGTCACGCGCGAACACCGACGGTTCGCGGTTCGTTAGAAGTATTCATGAAAGGAGAAAAAAGCCGCGTCATATCCCGAGGAGACCGGCCCCGGCTCCTGCGAATTAACGTCGAATGTTTCGCGCAATTTTGCACAACCCTATTTTCGGGCCCGAGGTACTTTGAATCCGAAAAACGAAAGTTCTCTTCGCAAAACATTCGAATTCATTCTTTCGCACGATGAATTAAATATATGCAATTTCGTTCGTTCGAATTGTCCATTGCAATTTTTCACGATTCCTGGTCACTTTCTGCTTAAACTCCAGAAATTCTTCCATCTTTCTACGCGTGTCATTTTTTCCCGCGTCAATCGATTTCGGTGAAATTTTCAGCACGTGTATAACTAACACAGTTCTGAAAAACGCATATTTTAAATTTTCATTACGAGTTGAAATAAAAATGTTTTTAAAACATCCTCTTCTACTTTCCCACGTAATTTCTACCAATTAGAATTATTTCAAAATTATTTTTACATATCATTTAGTAAATCAATGCTTCTAGTTGCTCCAGAAACGTCAAGTCGTTTGGTTCAATTTTGAAAAAGTTATTTAGATTTAAAGAGTGTCCGAATACTTTCGTGAGCCACTGTATATCGAAATTCGAGAATTGAAATGCATTTTCAATTTTTCTTAGCAACATAATAAAATTAAGAATAAATTTAGAACTTACATTCTGATGCTTGTACCTTGAGAAACACTTTTCCATTTTTATTACGAGCTTCTCTACCAAAATGATTGAGATATTAGCATTGTTCTGCAGCTTCGATTGCTTCCTGCAAATTCGTAGCGTTCATTTGCAATTCTTTTCCAACAATATAGTAATAATAAAAAGAGTGGAATACACATTTTATTGTAAGCAACCAAAGGAAATCTTCTGCATTTTTCTTTACATTTTATTTTAAAAATCGTTCAAGACATTAGCCTTGTCCCTCATCGTCAATTTCACCGATCAATCTGAATGCGACAGCAAAACGATCGCTCGAGAAATCGCGCTGCGATTCTCTGAATTCGGAACGCGATTAAAACAAGCACGCAGCTCTCTCTCTCTCTCTCTCTCTCTCTCTCTCTCTTTCGACTTTCGCAGTATTTGCGATGAAGATTGTACAAGATGAACGTATCCCGGAATAATCATGATGAACGTCGGTTTCGAGCGTTCCGCTCGGAACACGTCGGCGCTCCGTCCTCGCCGGCCCGCTTATCGAAAGATTATTTAAACATTAAACAGAGCGGATTATTCATGCAGGTGATTGGCGTTTAATCTCCATCGAACGACTCTCGCTCGACGTCAGTCGGTTATGAAACGTAAACATTCATCGTTCGCCCGATATTTATCACTGTCGTGGAATTAGGGGCGAAAACTGAGCGTCGCTCGATTTCCAGACGACGAATTGTCTGAATAATTCACGACAAGAGATCGACTCGGAATCGGGGTCTTTTTACTTTTGCTCTCAGCCCGTCAAAGTTCGCCGTTCTCGCTCCTCTTTTGTTCGCGTTCGCTGAGACGTCGCAGCAGAATTTCATAATTAATCCAAGACGGCAGTTTCTTTGTAGCGGGTACGACACGCGGCCGAGAGGAGACCCGGAAACGTCATTAATTAAACTTTCAGTCGATGCGCAGGGTCGCGTGCCATCCGGAAAGGTTAATATTCCGTTCATCGTGTCATTAATTTGCGTAATGGTTTCGCTGGTTCGTGGAACGAGCTCCTTCCGCCGCCTGTTAATATAAGCAAAGTTTAATTGCGATTAAACGACGGCCGCGAGACCCGCGCTTTGTTAACAAGCGTCTATACATTATTGCAGACGAGATAGAACGACGAACGATTTTACGCGACTTCATTATCCGAAACCCGCTCGGGAAATCAATGGTTTATATCATCCCGCAGAGAGAAAAATTCGGAGTTTACCCCAGTCATTCAATCGTGAAAAAAAGAAGAATGCCAGAAGAGCAACCGGTTCTATATCGAGTTGAACATTGATTTTATTTTATTATTCCATTGAATCACGATAGGCAGAGAATTGTTAATACCATTTTTACAGCGAACTTTACACACAGAGAATATTGATCTACGAATATTCGTCCGCTTTCATTTATTAATCAAATATAGAATTGCGTTCGATCAACTGTGTAATTCCTAGCTGCTTGTGGCTTCGTTTCAACCATTGTTATGCACATTTACAATGTGCCGTAACCGAATTACAGCGATTTTTATGAGAAATAAAAATTGTTTGTATTGCCTGTGTGTGCAATACAGGAGTTGCATTAATATTGATCTGCTTTTTTAAATCGTTTCACTGAGACGAAAAAGTATCTAATCATTTCTAGGGAGAATGTACAATTTGTGTAGTTTCATTGTTCATCTTTACAATTAGATTATGAAAGTTAGTATAAAAGTATAAAATTAGATTTGTTACAAAGTACAAATTGCCTAGCCAGTATTGTCTATTCTGGTTTCTCAATCGATTATTCAGTGTAGATGCAACTACTCCGCAATTTCGGATAAGTAGAAACAGAAACCAGCAACCAGACACATTTTCACATTTGTTAACACTTTAACCGCCGTGTCACGGCATCACCCATTTGTGGGTGACAGAATTATTTGTCCATGTGTAAAAGCAAATTTTTATATTAATATATTCGTTGCAATCAATTTAGTTGATATCTGGAGAATACAAGAAGGTTGAAAGCGAACCATTTGTCAAACATTTAAAATTTTCAATTGTTGCTTTGTTAAATAAATTGCTTCGATTTTGTGGAAGTTTTGAGCTTGAAAGTTCGACAGTTAAAGTGTTATAAGAGTTTCGATTTCGAAGTTTAACAAAACTGCGAACGACGGCATCGTGACCATGAAGTAAACTACTATGAAAACCGAACAAATGAACGAATGTTCAACCAATCCGTAGGCATTGTCAGAAGCGTCGAGTCGATGAGCGAGCGAGATGATCGGTCGATTAAGTGTTATAGCCGAACGAATGACGAGACGACGATTGCAACACCGGTGTAACCAATTTTTCAGTTAGCCAGCGCTACCTGTCGGTCGCGTAGACTCCGCGATTTTTTTGCACGGGGATAACAGAAGTCGACAGAGCAAAATGATCCCGATAACTCCATCACCGGCCTTCCCTCCCAGAAAACAATGCCACAATCAGTTCGGGGGCCGAGCGATCGGTCCTCTCTCACAAAGCGGTATCTCGACGCGCATCAGGTTAGCCGGAGGGCCGCTCGAGCAGACCCTTTCAAAGCTTTGTTCCCGTCGAGAGACTTGATCGAACATTCGTCAACGGCGTGCGTCGCGTCGCGACAGCGCCATTATTCGCCGGGAAAAAGCGATACGCGAATCGTTGTCCCATTTGAGGGATCACGCCTCGTCGAGGACACAAAAAATCGATCTTCCCGACAATCGTTGTTCCGGATTGGGTTTTGTTAACGCTGCACACTGTTTCGAAAAAACAAAATCCCCCCCCCCCCCGGCCGAACTCACTCCCACACCAGGCGTGTTCGAGCTTACGCCCGAAACTTTCGAATTTCGAAGTTTAAACAGCGATCGTTACCGAAGGAAACTATACGCGAATCTCAATTAACATCTTGCACATTTATTTTGAATTTTCAGTAATCGAAACCAGTTTGGCGTTCACAATTTAGAAAGCACGTAAGAAATGTCTAATATCTTGGTAAAGAAAATTTATAATTATTGCGTGTGTTGGCAACGCTCGTTACCGAATGAAAACCAAAAACGAACTTTGATTATCATCTTGCAAATTTATTTTAAAATTGCAGAAATTAAAACTAGTTTGGCGTTCATAATTTAGAAAGAAAGAAGTGAATGCCTAAAATCATGCAGAAAAAGAAAATATATAATTATCGTGTGTATACCGAACGATAGTTATCGAAGGAAAACCAAAAACGAACCTTGATTAACATCTTGCAAATTTATTTTAAAATTGCAATAATTAAAGCTACTTTTGCGTTCATAATTTAGAAGGCAAAGAGTAAATGTCTAAAGTCTCGAAGAAAAATAAAATGTACATTTATTCTATGTGCATGAAACGATCGTTACCGACACATAATTAAAAATATATCTAGCTTCACTCTTTCTACATCTATCTAACAAACATAAATAAATTTATCCATTTAACTAGTAAAATTTTGTAACCGTCAATACAATAAAGCTACTGAAATATCCGAACACCCCGTACGTAGTTTAACTCATAAGTTTCAAGTATGCGTTAGAACGTTTGCGAGGCGTGAGTCGGAAAAGAGCATAAAAAGGAACGACGAGGGGCCTTCGACCGGTTCACAACGTTCGTGCCTATATTTGTACAATAAAAGGAGGAACGAGGATTTTCGGAAAAAGAGGAATGAATCGGGGGCAGTCGGACGTACACGTTCGTCGATGGCAGCAAGCAGAAAGTATAAAGTCAGCGGGAGTTTGCTGGTTCGCTACTCGAACACATTTATTTAGCTCTTTTCGTTGATCCACGGATAAAATCGCAGTGTTACCATACTGCCGCAATTGTAAAAATCTGAAAATAGTTATTTCACCGACTCTGGCGGTTTCGGATATGACGGATCGGTTCGGAAAAAAATCCAGAAAGTCGAATAGGAAATACAAAGCGTTCGCGGGGATCGATAAACAGAATCCGACAGTGTCGAAATATGATGCTGTGCACATAATTAAAAGAAACGTCCGTCAAGAGGATTTAGCCGGCGTATCCCCGGAGGCAGTATTATATTTCCAGCCGTGGTCCACCGAGACCGGGCGACGCGAAAAAAGAGAAAAAGAAGAATGACCGTAGCAAAGAGTGAATCCAGCGAACAAATAAAAAGAGAGCAGCTGTGGGACTCGCCGGTCCGAATCCATCTAATGATCAGGCCACGCGTCGGGTTAGATTGAACTTTGGCGGAGGGACAGAGGCTCCGGAATCCCGGTCTCTGAAAGCAACATGCTCTTTCGACTCGCTTTTCATCTCGGTCGGCCGGCCCCTGAGTATTGTTCACCGAAAAGGAAAAAATGGTTTACACTTGATGTTAAAACGGTGCCGCGCGAACGACACACTTCGCAGCCGGCTCGACTCGGCTCGCTGCGGACCCAGAGAAATCCGACACTGTTTCACTGGGATCGAATACGCTCGACACAACGCCAGTCTTCTGACGACGCATGATCGCGCGTGACGTGACACGGAAACTGCCCGCTTCTCTCTCGCTCCCTCCGCCGGGATTACATTGTCGAAAACAGGGACAACTATGTCAGCGATGACTTACTTTCGGGAGAATACTTGATAACTCTTAATTCGGCATTTTAAACCCTCCGAGCTCGAGTGGCGACTCGGAGACACCACTAGAAATTAGCGTACCATTAGTTAAGTCTGTTTCCGCGTTGTTCCATTCATCTTGCGTCGCACAACTTGCGAAAAGTTAAATTGCTGTATGAGAAAACAGGTTTAATTTCGGGAAATGTTTTGGGCTAGCATAAGCAGAATTATCTTTTACCCGAAATTTCAGGGTTAAACTGGTTTTGTGTTACATTGTATTCGATGCGTCACGACCCTTTCTTAACACTTTGCTGACCGGCAATTTTACTCGATTACTCTACACTTATCGTTTTGTATGAACGTTAAAAGCAAAACGTCAGGGGAAGACAGTGTGTATTTCGTAAAACGAACTTTCTGTCATGACTTGTCGTCACTGGTCACGAATGCGTTAAGACGTAAAATCGCTTATGGCAACCAAGAGCAAATATTCTGTTTTCACCTGGTAGAAAAGTTTACAGGCAATGAAAATGCTCTAGAAATAAATGTCTTGACGAGGGAATTAAAATTGCTTATAATGAACGGGTTAATACTGAATCTGCCACAGCTGGGTCATACGAGCCTTTTCAGAATTTTTATTCTGCAATTATTCGAGTTACAAAATTGCCATCGCGGAAATGGACGTAATATATTTCGCCGTTCAATTTACATATTGCAATAAAAATTGTACAAGGTTCAAATAAATTAAATCTTGCCTTTTTTCGGACAATATGCACTAGCCAATTTTAAAGCCAGGTAGGTTTAGTGTTAAATTCCCGGCGCACAAAAAGCTAGCTCGCAGATGTTCCTCACGGCCGAGCCACGTTAAGCAGGTTCAGACCTCATTTTTTTTTTAATTTCGTTTTGTTTCAACGCCACCGAGAGCGCAGACATTTTTATTGCGACAGTGGAGCTCGTACTTTATACGCGCCCGTGATGTATAGACTGCGGATCTTTGTGCAAAATTAGAATTGCGTTTCATGATTCCAAGTGACAGGAGCTACAGCGACATTCTTTTCATGATTTTATCTCTTCGCACTCCAAGCAATTTTCACTCCAAAATCCAGACAATTTTTCTACCTGGAATAGTTCCATTGTAGACGGTTTTATTTCTTTCGTGCGTAAGACATTCATCGCTTTACCATTTAAATTTATTTAATTTATTAATTAAATGATTTAACAAATGCATACGCACTTACGTTAACGAGAATCGTAGAATAAATTTTCTTTCGTCGATCGATTTTATTTCGATTAAGTGAAAATTGAATTGTAGTGTTCTTTCATAAAATTAAACGCGTCTGATCATCGCTCACCTATTCCACTTACTACACCATTATAATAAAAAATATACAGCAACGTTTTTCTTCCAGCGTGCCGTTCTCCTTTCGAGATAAATGAGGGTAAGTTCAGCTCTTTCATGCCCCGGAAAGCGTGTCTGATCATCGCCTACCTATTCTACTTTCTAGATAAAACGAACAGAAAAC
Source organism: Agapostemon virescens (assembly GCA_028453745.1). Classification (NCBI taxonomy): domain Eukaryota; kingdom Metazoa; phylum Arthropoda; class Insecta; order Hymenoptera; family Halictidae; genus Agapostemon; species Agapostemon virescens. Next base: position 18,326,914 of record CM052082.1, read on the forward strand.
TATACACTAAACTTTCGTCCGTACTTTTCTTTCTTATCGGGAAACATGATTGCAAGTTTCAACATCGCTCCGACCGAGGGAACGTGTCTGATCGTTGTTTACCTATTCTACTAGCTAGATATACCGGGTCGAAAATGTAGAATAGTTTCTCTCGATGGTCGCTTCCTTCCGAGGAAAATGGTCTCTTTTGTTTCAACTTTTCTGGGATTTCACAAATGCGTCCGATCGGTGCTTATTTTACTTACACGGTAAAACATTCATTCGACAATAAATGTTCGTTGCATTGAAGTTTTTAAACAATCCATTATCTGAAAATATTTCTCGACTAAAAATTAATTTTGTTTATGTTACCCTTAATTAATTATGAAGTTCCCACTGTATTTTGTATATGAACTAATTCCATTAATTAATTTCATTATTCGGTAAGCTTTTTAATAACGTTACAAATCTGTGGAGGTAATGTTTAAACATTGCACGTACACTTTTAACAATAATATTACAGTCTTTATCGAATAAAATTAATTTCTGCCTACTTTTCCTTTTTCGATATTATTTAAAATTATCAAACAGAAATGAATATCGCTGCTCGCTAGATTTAACGAATTTATGCTAGAAACGAGGAACAGTCAAAACATTTCGCGGATATAAATATACTTCAACGTCATTTTCGCCGGATTAAAACGTCGAAGGGGAGAAGCGAATATTTATGTAGCTTGTTACTTGATTTCACGAGTTTAGAACAGAACCGGAAACTGATAAAAACATTTCAAGGATGGGGAAAAAATTTTAACATAATTTTCACCAGATTAAAGTGACGAAGGGAAGAAGCGAATATTTATGAAGCTCCTACAGCTGGAAAAATTAATATCTCAAAAACGGACAATTTTTATAATTCCAGAATTAATGATGCTCAAGACCGAACGTATGGATTTATTCAACAATCTCTGTATCTTCGAAGGTACATCTTTTAAATTAATTATACGTTATTACTAACGTAACAATTCATTCGATTTGTTCGCAAGAAATTCAGTAATAATATATCCACGCCGATACCACCGACAATTTTTATTTTCCATAAAAATCCACGGTCCAGTTTTTACAACATTCGATGCATCCATCCACCGGATACTTCCGCGCGTTCAAAATGCACGAACGAGCGAACGAATACATAAAGCACGAACCAGCGAGAAGAATGTAGAAAGAAAGGGCGGCATTATTAATGCAAAAATAGCGGTGACGACGTTATAGGCCCGGAAAGAAAGTGTCCCCGGAGATAGTGAATGTTTCAGTGGGAATAATTTTTGAATCAGCCTGTAGCTGGTCGCGCAGTCCCGAACCGTACGTAAAGCTGTCGTGCCCGTGTAAAATACGGACACAGTAAATATATCGTAAACATGATGAACATTGATCAGGCTTTTTCAAAAGACCGTGGGCGCCCCGTTGTCCGCGTTCGAGACTAGATTTACGAGTTTCTCCGGGGCACGGTTAGAAATTTTATTCGTTAATCGAGAAGATCGAATGGCTGGGGGGGATTATCTCCGAGAAATGCTGAAGACGCGCCGAGAGCGACGACTGTCACTCTTTCTTTTTTCTCTCGCTCTCTTGACGTTTTTTCTTTGGACTCATTGCTCGAGTAATGGCGACGATTGTCCGACGGACAAGCAATCGCGAGGCGTTCAAAGTTTCTATTATAACTGGAACGGGAAGCGGGCGACAAGAGATTTTTACGCGGCTGATAAGTTCCGGAAATCATGGCCACCCTTCCAATGAATATGTATACCCGGCCGGTCTCAACTTCCACAAGTTTCCGGAATATACAAGCGAAGGAATTGGATTCTCGCTGCCGTTTCCATTAGCTTGGGCCCCGTTGTCCACCAAATATCAATTCCGGCGGATACTAATTTTAAAATTCTACGAGCAGGGCAACTTTTCGTTCGGTCGAGTCTCGGACGGACCGACTCGCAACCGGTTATAAAGGGTGTCCCAAAATTAAGGCAAGATTTGTTGGCAACCCTGAAAAAAGAACAATTTGACAGCTGACAGTTTAGTGTTAGTAAAAATGGAGCGTTATACGATTCAACAACGTGTTTTCATTATTGAACAATATTTAAAAAATAATGAAAGTTTGGCGGCCGCAGTTCGAAAATTTTATACAAAGTATGGCAAAAATAGTGTTTTAACCTCGTCAACTGTGAAAAGATTAATTGAAAAATTCAGGGAGACTGGATCAATTGGAGACGCTTCCATTGTCATATTTTTATAAGTGTCTCTGTGAACGTTTTAACTTTACCTAATTTTATATACGTAAATTTTTATATGCAGGAATATTGAAAATTGGAGTCGATGTAAATATTTAAGTACAACCGCGACACTTTCAATTTCCTTCGACTTTCATTGTTACACCGAAATAGAAATGTATTGGGGATTTTTTTATTATGAAACTGTAAAACATTTTATTATCTGACTTTCACGAGCATTTTCGTCGATGTTTCAACGACGTTCTGAAATTTTTATACCAAAGAAAGATGAAAATTGAAATCGACACGAGGAATCGAGTATACTCGCGACAATTTCACTTGATTTTTAGTTACTTCTGTTTTCTTACGTTTTTGTATGGATTTTACATAAACAACAAACGTATAAAATCAATAGTTAGCAACTACTTGAACGAAATCAAAGATCCGGCGCGAAAATAGATTTCTCACGAAGCAGCCGCATGGACTTATAATCACATAGAAACTTCTACTATAATAATTTGAATACCGGCTTCCTAATCGAGCAAAACTCACGATCAACCGCGAAATTAGAACAAACATGAACCACGGAGCAGGCCGCACAAAGCACCGCGCAAATTTTCATTGACCAAATCGCGTCCGGAGTGAATCCGCAGCGAAAACACCATTTACATGTCAAAACTTATGGTTGTTGACCCGAGGCGCCGCTTTGTGCGGCACTCGCAACGAACAAAAGGCACCGGAAGCTTGCTCCCGATTCGCTCGACTTTTTATTTCGCGGGAATTGCTGTCTGTGTCGGTGCGCAGCGTATTTTTTTTTTGTTCCAATTAATTGGCCTAAGCTCGAGTTCCAGTGGAACAGGGCAGCCGGCGGTTGTGACCGGCATATCTCGCCGAGAACAGAGGGTTGATTTAACGGGGTTGGTGCATGAACGGGTCGCATAATTCCCCGAAGAATCGTCCCGGTAAATCAGTATTATGTTAAAGAAGACGGGGAACGCGCCGCCGCGCGAACTTTTCATCGTTTAGAGATCGTTTCGAGTCCGCGGTGTTCCGTTGGCCGCGATCCAGATTGCGTCTTTAAGCGCGAACGATGTTTCTTAGAACGAAATTGCCAGTTTCTGCGACGCGACGGCTGAGAGCCGAAGGGTAAGAGAGACTTGTAGTGGCTCGAGTGGCCACTCGATCTCGAGGAATGTTTACCAAACGACGATCGCCGCTTCAAATTACCGCGGGAAACTGTTGTTCGAGCATCCGATCGCAATTTCATGAGACGCGACCGCTGATTTATGTGTTTCCCGGCAAACAGTTGCTCACTTGCCGAACGAAATTCCCTTCAAATTACTTTGGAATAGCATATCGGTTTGTTCACGTTGTTGCTCTCCGGTCCCGGGATTCAGTATGATTGGCCAATTTTATGATTTCGTTGCGGTAAACCGCGGCGCAGATGCGGCAACCGATTTTATAACGTTGTAACGTTTCTTGGAAGCACACACCGCGGGATGTTGTTTGTTGATATGTTAACGTCAATATTGGTTCGCCGTCGTTCTTCGAAGCAACATGTCTTTCCAATTTCGATTGAATTCTATTATGCGATGCGCACGACCGGCAGGATGCACCTACGGATGCGGCAGCGATTTATAAATTACAAGGTTTGTTTAAAGTGACTCTTTTATTTGTTCACGTGTTCTCATTATTTTTATCTTGCTTTGGTAATTGGGGTAGCATGTTTGCACAAGTTGCAGCAGAAATTGCTGTTACAGTAGAAGTTTTTATGTTGCATGGGTAATTGAAACTAGTAAATTTGTACAATTTGCAGTAGCAGCTGCTGTTGCAATTGCAATAGTTGTTTTTATGTTGCATTAGTAATTGAAGGTAGTAAGTTTGTACAATTTATCGTGGAAGTTGCTGTTGCAATTGCAGGAGAAATTGCAGTTGCAGTAGAAGTTTCTATGTTGCATTAGTAATTGAAGGTAGTATGTTTGTACGATTTATAGTGGAAGTTGTTGTTGCAATTGCAGCAGAGATTGCAGTTCCAGTAGAAACTTTTATGCTGCATGGGTAATTGGAAGTAGTAAATTTGTAAAATTTGCAATGGCAGCTGTTGTTGCAATTGCAGTAGATGTTGCAGTTGCTATAAAAGTATTTATGTTACATTAGTAATAGGAGGTAGTAAGTTTATACAATTTGTAGTGGTAGTTGCTGTTGCAGTTGCAGTAGAAGTTGCAGTGTAGACGTAAAATTGTAATAAAAGACTTCAATATTATTTGTTAATTTGCTAACATAAATTTAATTTAAAAAATTGTATATTGCAATGGAATTATATTGTTGCGTTCCTTTCATTCTCCGCAATGTTTAATCAAATTGGTTACTAAACATTAACGTTATATTAATGTTTCGTTTGTAGTATTTATTTTTTCACTGCACAATCATCGAAAGGGATTTTGTGTACCAGCTTCAAAGAAATTTATGTCATTACATAGTGTGCTTTATTTTGCGAGAGAAAACGTTTTCAAATATTCCTGAAATGCAATCCATTTCATTCGTAACACAAAGGATTTTTCAATCGGTCAGATAAATTTTTCAGTGACTTTGCGGTTTACAATGCAATTTATAAAAATGAGATTTCGTATCGAAAATTTCAGTTGAATAATTACGCGTCATTGCAGCATTAATTTTGATGTCGATCAATTTCTTTTATCGACGATAGGATTCCATCAAAATACGAGCGAGAATAACTGGAATACCGGGTTGCGGAATAAAATATTATAAAATAGAGAGCAAAAGTATGAATGTTTTCTGTGCACATTCTCACCAGATTGCCGAATAAAAATCTCTCCTCGGCAACGTCCGTAGAAAAATTGTTTACTTTAATTACTTTCGATTTTCAACGACGCGAGTGTGTTTTGTCATTTTTTAGACGAAACAAAATCCACTAGAAGATCGACAACGAACGGCATTCTTTTCCTCCTATTGTTCTCCGTTCTCCCATTATTTAGCCACTGTCCTCTAAGAACACAGCCACTGGTTCAGCAGAAAACTCTGCCAGATATACAACCATAATTCTTTCCGTACCGATATAAATGACTCTTCGTTTTGTCGTGAAGATCTCAAACAGAACTTAGCAAATATAATTTAATCTTTCTTACCGAAATATCTTCAAGTTAAATAAAACTGTATACACACTTTAAAAAAATATTTACTCTTTATAATAATCTGTAGTATCGTAATAAATATAACACGAACAGATATTTGTATTGAACTTATGTTAAACACATTAATACGATTATCCAATATTTAATTAAAAAATATATGTAACAAAATACAATTCCCATTTCTCTTTTCAAAGCCAGCACGAAAGACTGTCTATGAATGCAACACGGATTCACTGCACAAATCAGTGGCGGTTTAACCCTTTGCACTCGAAGCAGTTTTAACTGAGAAACAAAGGCAGTTCGGCTGACCTAGAATGCTTTCGCTCAAGTCGCGTTAAGTGCCACTAACTTTGGTCCGAAACTCCTCCTTCATCGTGTAACAAACACATAGAGACACATACTCAGCAACAGTCGGGATAATACTGTCGTAGTTATGTTGTAGTTAATCGAGCAGTTAAAAAGTTCTACATTCAAAATTAGATTTACGAGACTCGTCAAAACGAAGGGCTCCAACATTATCCAGACATATATCTTTTTCTACATAATTGTAATTTTATAATTCGACACACCATTGCAATTTCCATAAAACAATGCAGATTAGTAACTTCCAGTGCTGACACTACCTTCAGCAGATGAAAGCTAAAGAAGAGGTAAAAAAAAGATAAGAGTATCATTCGAGTCGCGAGATTTTCGCAATTATCGAGACGGTACCGCGATTTTCATCGTAACAGTGACTATTAGCCGCACCAGATCGTCGTCACGGCGAAAGTAGCAGGACTGAGGGTCCCGGAAATAAATCGCAGACCTCCGAGGTTAAGTTCTCCGGGGAACAATCGAATGGCTCAATCCGCGGATAGTGCATCAAATTTCTTCTGGCGGAGAGGAACGTCGAGGAGAGAGCAACGTCTCGCGCCGAGAGTTGGATCAAGGAGCCGGGTAAATTCACGTTTGCGTTCGAGCATAGTGCTGCTCTCTCTCTCTCTTTCTCTCCCCTAAAACGGAGGAGGAAGAGAAGGAAATAAAGAAAGAGAGAAAGAACGGTCGTCGGGAAGTGTGTTCGAGTGTTCGATGGCAGCCGTGGATGGACGAGGGAAAAATTGAATCGTCGAGGCCACGGTCGAGGGAGAAATTTCTTCGGCGTCTCCGGGTAACGTTCCGCTTCCGCTGCTTGTCGTCAGACTGTTTCCGCACGCGGAATCGATCGCGATACACACGGACTACGGACACGAAAAACAGCCAAGCCGTTCCTCTATATTATTCACGAATGTATTTTCATCTCTTCCGCGATCCACGCGTCTTTTTCGCGGAGTAAATATTTACCTGACGGGGGATGAAATACCCTGCGCCACCACCACCATCGTTCCCTCCCCCTCATCGTACACCACCCACTCGGCACTACCACTAGCATAGCTCTTTCTTTCCCCGGGCTTTTACCTGTAACCAATCGTTTTCCTTTTACCTCTGCCAAGTCGATATCGATGCGCTTATTTCGCCTCCCGGCTTCTTTAATGCTGTATTGCGGGCTAGAGCACCGCCAGACGATATTAGATATTCAATAGCTGGATACAGGGGAGTCCGAGGGGGTTGCACGGGGACGAAGGGGAGAGGTGAGCTCGAACCGGCTACGTCAAAGGAAAGCGGAAAAACAGCCCGCTTTCCGACGCGCGAAGCCGCTTGGCAGTGGTCGCCGGGACATTACGATGTACACCAACAACCTTCAAATCATGCTGCAACTGGCTACCAGGTCGCACTAAGTGGAAATCTTGCAATCGGACGTGTTACGCTGGCTTTCGAAACTGCGAGAACGTTCTCCGAGCCGTGGCAAACGCGTACGTTCATTTTTACTCGCGCGGATTCGTCTGGATTGGAAATTGTTTTCATCTGCTGGCTGTCAACCGTTTGGTGATCGAATTCGTAAAATGGATGAGAAAGAATCAGACTAGATGAAACAAAATATTTTTCTGTTCAGAGCTTCGTTTTCGAGGAACACGAGTTTGAACGTCCGCAGATTTGTTGAACCTTCAAACTCGCTTTTCTTCGAAAGACAATATGGTTGTTTCTCAGAGTGATTTTTCCAGAAAAGAAAATATAGGTTCGTATTTCTGTAGCGTGTCCCGTTGCAAGATTGACATATTTACTGACATAGTTTTATGATTTCATTCACACACTGCCTCGGTGATTTGACAGGTAAGGGATAGTTGTATCGCTCATCTTGAATTATGTCGCGTGTGACAGTTTGATGAATCTTTTCAAAGTGTGATATTATTAGACTGCGGAATTTAGGCTGTAGAATAAAAATGTACGAGTTAAATATGAAACAGTGGTTGACGTGAAAGAACGTGATAGCTACCGTAGTTCGATGCTTGGTTTAATTTCTTGTTTAACGAACTTCCGATCGAAGCAAAATTGCTTTCTTCTTTTTCAATTTTCAATTTCAATGTCGATTTAATTATATATTTTAAATATTTCTAATTACGGAATAGAACGGCTACAAATTTCGATAAATATATCGATATTTCAGTTAATTATGTTAATTGCTATTCACCTTAAAATTCCTCGAAAACTTATAAATAGAAACTAGTAAATATGTAAAATTCATTTTGCCTAACGATATATAAAATGGATAAAATACATTCTTAAAAAATTATGTCCTTCATAAAGTTGCTATTACTGCATGACCCATTCACGCGACTAACAATGAACTCAACTCAATTAATTCAACTTCAACGAAATTAAACAATACTTCCACTGACACACAATAATCTGGAAAAAAACATATATATCGCCATTCGATCTGCGAATTTTTCACGACTCACTACCCAGCGAATATGCCATCAAATTAAAGTTCCTCTCCATTAAATAACCCATTCAAACCACTACCACCACTGCCACTCCCGGTAACGATCCGTTCTCCGAATCAATTCAACATTAAAAATCGGCTGGCTCGAGCTCCCCGTATTTCTCTCGCGGGATTCTATCCCATTCCCGGGTATCCGAAAAAGGAATCGTCGAACGCTGTAGGAAAGGATTCGGTGGAGATCAAAGCGGTGATTCACGAGTTCTCGTGGCCCATATAAAATCAAAACCAAATTCGAGTGTTGCGACCCAGTTAGATAGGTCTACCTGGCCGAATGAACGACCAATCCGGAAGTAGGGTGCGGACGCTACGTTACGATTAATTTCGGACACGCGAGATAACATCTGGCACGCTTTCCAGAGGGAAAATATATTATTTTTTCTCCCTGCTACCGGATGGACAGAAAAAGAGACAGAGAGAGAAAATAGTTACAGAGATGCAGCTAGGAAAAATTTTAAAGACTTAGAAAGGTTTAGACAGATTTTAAGGGAGCTATAGAAAGCTAGGTAGAATTACAGAGAGATGGAGAGAGAGCTAGGGAGCACCAGGTAGAATTGGAAAGAGCCAGAGAACATTAGACAGAGCCAGACACAGTTAGAAAGTGCCAGACACAGTTAGAGAGAGCCAAACACAGCTAGACAGTGCTGGGAAAAATTAGATAGAATTGTCAAGAGCTAGAAACCATCGGAGAGAGCCAGACACAGCTAGAGAGAGCTAAGTAAAATTGCAAAGAGCTAAAAAGCATCAGAGAGGGAAAGAGAGAGAGAGAGAGAGAGAGAGAGAGAGAGAGAGAGAGAGAGACCAAGAGACACACCTAAAGAGATAGCTAGAAAGCAAACTAGAAAAAGCTAGGGGAAACTATAGGCAACTAGAGAGAGCTGCAAAGAAATATAGAAAGGAGCATGAGCTAGGAAGAGTTACAGAGAGAACTTTAGAGGAAGAAAAAGGTAGAGAGTTAAATGAATAATCTCAGCTAGAGAGAGAACAAAAAAGGAAGAAAAAGTTGGAGAACACAAAAGATAGCAACATCTAGAGTGAGCTAGAAAGAGCTTGAGAGAGCTAGAGAGAGCTAGAAAGAGCTGGAGAGAACTGAAGAGAAATACAGGGAGCTAAAAAGAGCTAGACACAATGATACAAAAATGAAGAGCAATAAAGACAGACGAGAGCGAGATAGAAAAAGCTATACAGAGCTAGAGTGAGCCAGACAGAGCCAACGTGGGAGAAAGATGGAGATATGGAAATAGAAAACTAAAAGAAGCTAGAGAGATATTATAGAGAGAGGTGGATAGAGCTAGAGAGAGCTGAAGAGAACTAGAGATTGCCAAGAGATGTTCGATTCGATTTTAACCGACGGCCATCGTACCTATTAACAATTTCAGCAGTATTGTTCGATACGCTGGCGCGAGGGAAAAAAGGGCTCGTGGGAGCGTGCGGGGGTGTGCGAAGGGAGAGTGCAGAGGGAGTGGTAACAAATTTAGGGGGGCCAGGATCGAATCCGAGTGTCAGCGAAGGGCGGCCGGGAACAAAACGTTCCCGGGGATCCCATCTGTCGGACGTGTCCGCGGTCCGAGGGCCGAATAAAACTTTCCATATCTCCGTCCTTTTTCCACCATCCCTTTCCCTCTCCCTTCCCCTCTATCCCTTGCTACCTGGTCCGTTCGACCGAGTTTCCTTTGAAGTCCAGATTCGCGCGAACTTCAATTCCGCTTGCTGGATTCTGCGATTCCGCGCGATGAAAAAGGACCACGCGATCGCTGTCGACGATCTGCGGTAAAAGTTTGCGGGGGTGGAACTGCTGGCAACAAATCACGCGTCGATTCGTGTAGCTTCTCTCTCTTTCTCTCTCTCTCTCTATCTCTCTATCTCTATCTCTTAACACACACACACACACACTTGGAAAGACGCAACAGACGCGGAGGAAATAAGAGAGAAGATTTAAGTGCCAACGCAGCTTTGATTCCTTTGACACAAAAGATAAAGATACAACACCGCGTATTCTTGCAGGTTTATATAGAAATACAGCTCGATGGTCAACGATAAACATCCCCTTCGAGGGATGTATTCGGTAAAGTAATATATTAAGTTTTTATATGTGCAAACGGAATTTTCTTCTAAATAAACTTGTTGATCTAATTAAGCTACACAATCTGACAATGAAATATTACGAGTCTCTTGACACTTTGCTGACCGGAAATTTTATATAGAAACTATGCCATGTCACCGGCTATTATTTTGTAATTGAATATGGAAGTAAAGTAAAACATTCTAAATAAACTTCAACAAAATTTTATTTATACTGAATGAAATGAAATTAAACTTTGGACATATTTTTTATATAACTTTTAAAATATTGCCCAAAGCTTTTGCGATATTCTATATCGCCCTGGGTTTCATAAATTTAAATAGATAATGCAAGTGCACTGACGAGTTAACTCGTCATCTGTCACCAATGTGTTAATCGTATTGTTTCTCGTCTCATGTAGAAAGAATGCACGCACAGCATCGAATGGCATCGATATAAAATTTCTTTAATAATTAAATCAGGTAGCTCAATGAAAACCGAAGATAGAACCACCAAATTTAAAATGAAAAATTTACGGTATTACATCTGCTCGAAACGGTTCCACAATTTGCATTCTAAAATCGGACATTCTATATACAGCTGCGCCATAAATTAAGTTAAGATATTTAGAGATCCTAAAATCTGAAATGGCGTAAGATCATTTTAAGATAAACACAGTCTCCTTTCATTATTCATCCGCAGAGTCTCCCGGTGACGAAAATAAAATTTCCCTACCAACGAATCGCTAAATTATGCATTTTCATGCAGCAACCTAATCATAACCCGTGGAACGACCGAGAAATGCCACGAGCATTTTCTCAGAGCAGCATCCTCGTCCCCTTGCTTTCGGAAAAATCTCGACTGCAAAGTGGTTGAGATATACTGAATTTGGGGAGAAATATATCGAGAGGGAATTTAGGGCAGTTTAATGTGCTGCTATTAGAATTCATCGTTCGCGAGTGCTTTCATTCGTGTTGTTTTATGAATGCAACAAATGCTTCGACAAAATGACCAGGAGGTAACAATACGCTTTTGGCACGAACCTCTACTGATTCGATTAGTTGATCGACGGTTCCCATGCCCGTGTGAATACAGCCTGTCAGGTGCCTAACCGTTGCCTCTAACCCGGAGCCAAAAGTTCCATTTTAAATTTCTAATCGAGTTATATTTCTTGCATCATTCATACCTTTCAATATGGATCCGGTTTCCATTATTCATACACGAAGACTTGCGAGCTGGATGGTGACTGTAACGGACGCGTGGCTCGAGCAACCGTTAAGTGATACACTTGCTTCATAAAAATTGTAAATCCCGTTGCCAATGTCCGCGGCAATAACCGAGGTTATTGTTATACGAAACAAATAGATCCCCTTCAATATTTCATGGTTCAAGGACTGTTGAATAGGTTCAACGATCATTTATCTTCGCGAAACCGCTCGAGAGTTTCGCATTTCTTATTCACACCTGAAGTCGAACCATTTGTTGCACGGCTACGGACACGGTCGCCTAATCTAGGAGCACGAGTTACTTCTACTCCGAACATCGCATAATTTTACAAACAACGAAACGGCAGTGACATCTCATACAGATTGCGGATTTTTCGTTCATTCACGAAGAGATTATCTGGGTCGAATGGAAAACTGGAAAATCGAAATATAATAAATTTTTACTAAAGTCGTGCCCCGGCCAAACAATTAGAGCTATCGACATGGCTCAAAAGCGAAAATCTTCCTCAAACCTTCCTCTATAAATATGTTACTCAATATCGAGGCCAGAATTTCAGGGAAATCCAGAGGGCTTCCTTTTATCAACCCCAATTTTTCCCATTTTCGCCATTGATCACCCCGACATTTCCAAGTCGCGCCACGGCTGCAATTCGATTCCAATCGACCTGAAAATTGACATACACTCTGACCGCGCGTCTAGAAACGTGTAAACAAAATTACAAAAGAATCGGAGACCTAAAGATTTTTCGCGATTTTAAGAAGGGGTATACCTTCAATATTTAGCGATTTCGTGGCAATATTTGGCAAAACTTTGAAGTCGTGCCCCGGCCAAACCATTAGAGATATCGACATGAATCA
>CM052082.1:18339315-18402303 GCA_028453745.1 Agapostemon virescens
AACGCGAAAATCTTCCTCAAACCTTCCTCTTTAAGAATAGCTCCCACAATCTAGGCTAGCATTTCAGGGAAATCCAGGGGGCTTCGTTTTATCAACCCCAATTTTTCCCATTTTCGCGATTGATCGCCCCGACATTTCAAAGTCGCGCCACGGCTGTAATTCGATTCCGATCGACCTGAAAATTGACATACACTCTGACCGCGCGTCTAGAAACGTGTAAACAAAATTACAAAAGAATCGGAGACCTAAAGATTTTTCACGATTTTAAGAAGGGGTATACCTTCAATATTTACCGATTTCGTGGCAATATTTGGCAAAACTTTGAAGTCGTGCCCCGGCCAAACCATTAGAGATATCGACATGAAACAAACGCGAAAATCTTCCTCAAACCTTCCTCTTTAAGAATAGCTCCCACAATCTAGGCTAGCATTTCAGGGAAATCCAGGGGGCTTCGTTTTATCAACCCCAATTTTTCCCATTTTCGCGATTGATCGCCCCGACATTTCAAAGTCGCGCCACGGCTGTAATTCGATTCCGATCGACCTGAAAATTGACATACACTCTGACCGCGCGTCTAGAAACGTGTAAACAAAATTACAAAAGAATCGGAGACCTAAAGATTTTTCACGATTTTAAGAAGGGGTATACCTTCAATATTTAGCGATTTTGTGGCAATATTTCGCAAAACTTTGAAGTCGTGCCCCGGCCAAACTATCAGAGATATCGACATGATTCCACCGGCAAAATCTTCCCCAGACCTTCCTCTTTAAACATGTTACTCAATATCGAGGCTAGCATTTCAGGGAAATCCAGGGGGCTTCGTTTTAGCAACCCCAATTTTTCCCATTTTCGCGATTGATCGTCCCGACATTTCAAAGTCGCGCCACGGCTGCAATTCGATTCCGATCTACCTGAAAATTGCCATACACTCTGACCGCGCGTCTAGAAACGTGTAGCCATTAACACGTGGCGCTTAACGTGTTAAACACCTACAATGATAGTCCGTTTCATTAGGAATTCAGTGACTATATTGTTCCAAGGTCATTCCAGGTCAAGGATAGAAAAAACGTTTGGTGACTCCCGAATAAATATTGAATATTGTTATATCGAATAGAGACAACTTCCTTATGCCCAATAAAATTAAGAATGCCTCAGAGAATTATCTTTGAAAATTATTTATTTGAAAAATATTAAATTTTCTCCAAATCCCCATTGGCAATAGACCGCCAGGCGTATGAAAATTTAATCAAGACGTCCGCGACCGAAGCATCGACAATATTAAACAAAAAGAATTCTGATCGAATGCTCGATAAGGAATTATTCATTTCTCGGCGGTAGCAATTTTGCCCGGCATTTCTCAGCTAAACGGATTATGAGAACCCATCAGCGTAACTCGGTCGTTTCTTCAAAGGGTAGGCAATCGAAATGGCGGCGGCTCGTTCACCTGGTGCGTAAGCCGCTCGAAATCCAGGTAGCACTTTGTGTTCGGAGGCGCCTTAAAAGTTTTCCCATTTCCGTGGCACGCCGCCCTCCTCGAAGCCAGACGGTCCGACAGGAAATCCAGCCGACATTCCCGTTCCCAGTGTGCACCTCGCGCGTGCATCTTCTTCGAGGATCTGCGTTCTCTCTCTCTCTCTCTCTCTCTCTCTCTCTCTCTCTCTCTCTCTCTCTCTTTCTTTCTTTCTTTCTTTCTTTCTTTCTTTCCCTTTCTTCCCCTCTTTCTCTTTCTTTATCTCTTTCGCCGTGGATTGGCCCGCGATTTTTTCGCGGACGATTCATGCGCCCAGCGAATCGAATTGCGCCCTGGAAGAACGGAGCCGAGATTGAGGGAGGATACTGTACGCACGTAGCCCCGGAAATTCGTAGAGATTTCCCAGACGCCTCATCGAAGTCGAAATGTCCGATCTTTCAACCCGCACCACCTACAACTATGTTTTCTTTATTTTCACGGTCGCGTGGAAGTGATTTCCGGTTCTCGTGAAAAGCAATTTTGCTTTCCCGACGTCTAATCAGTGGTGATTGTCTTCGTGTTTATTATAGTGATGCAAGTTCATGTTCCAAATGAATTGATCTTTTCCCTTCACGTGACCTGTCACCATCGAAATTCTTTCTAGCTCTCGTCAAAGCTAATTCTTCGATTTCGTGTATCGTTACACGAAATTATTGATTTTATTACATATTTTGTAAATTGATGCAGAGAAAAACGAATTTGTACAGAAATTCGTTAAAATTCTTCGCAATATTATCTTTTAACGTTTCATGGGAAGGGTAGCTCGTGCTTTACACAATATTTTATCCATGAAGGCTGTATTAACGACAAAGGAAAATATTTATGACAGGAAAATAACCTGCAACAGGGAATGCGCGAGACAAGAATATAAAAATTAGTTTGCACGTAAACGAGGCGAAACAATGTATTGAAAAGAAAAATAGTATTACACAGTAATTATTTTTCGCTACGAACGCATTTAATATTTTAGAATATAATTGTGAAACTGTTTTTTCGACGATTCAAACAACAGAAGTACGAGCCACCCCCACCCTCTCCGCCGAGCAAAATATACGCTACAAAAGCGCATACTTCAAAATATCTAAATTAAATCAAACTCAGCGGTCAGGATGATCGTAAAATCCAGAAATTCACCGACTACCGTATTTCCGGGTACTGTCAATTTTTCAAATATTCTAGTACACTCAGTTCAACGATTTCCGATCAGGAATAATTATTTCACGCGTCGCCGGGCGTTCACGATCGGTCGGAACCATTTTTGTTCGGTAAACAAAGGGGTCGCAAATTTCGAGAGAGAGAGTTAGAGAAAGAGAGAAGCAGAGAGAGAGAGAGAGAGAGAGAGAGAGAGCGAAATGTTGCCGATCAGTCTAATAACGTTGTGTTTCCCATGAAAAATTAAAGTGGCCATCCACCACCACTGTTTTTTGGCCGCTGTCATTTCACGGGAGTGTGTGTCGACGCCCACGCCGCGTTTTCCAATTATCGATACGTGCCTCCCTTTTCGGCCAATAGATAACTTCCGCTCGCCGAGTATTTTCTGGACGGTGTGAAATCCACGATTGCCTCGTTTTCCGGACGTTACGATTTTTGCTCGTTAAGGGAAAACCACGGTGATCGATGCCCGCTTTAATGACGGCGGTCTTCGCCACCCCATTCCACCCCTCATACCCCCTTTACACCCCTTGTCCCTCTTTATATCCCCTTATCTCTCTTTATATTACCTTGCTACCCCTTCCCCTCCTGAAACCCCGTTTGTACCCCTTTTCCTTTTAAAAAACCCTAGCTACCCCTCACTCCCTCTGAATCCCGTGTCTACACTTTTCCCCTTTTAGGAACCCCTAACTATCTCTCACACCATTTAAAATCCTGTCACTGCCATTTTCTTCTTCTAAAACCCCGTTGCTTCACTGTATCCCTCTTAAAATCTCCTTTCTGCCCTTTTCCATCTTAAAACCCCCTTTGTAGATATTTCCCTTCTCAAATCTCCCTTTGTTGCCTTTTCTTTCTATTGAAGATAGAAGCCTCAGTAGCCCTCAGTATCCCCATCTCTCTCTCAAAAACACTCTCCCACTCTTTTCCCTCTTTAAACCCCTTTATAGCCCTTTGCTTCTCTTAAAACCTCCATGCAACCTTTTTCCCTGTTTCAGCCCACTTTGTAGTCCTTTCCCCCTCTTTAAACCTCTCTTCGACCCTTTTCCCTCTTTAAACTTCTCTGCAACCCTTTCCCTATTTAAATCCACTTTGTAGCCGTTTCCCCTTCTTAAAATGTCTCTCCGTCCCTTTTCCCTCTTTAAACCCCCTCTGTAACCCTTTTGCGTTACGAAACCCCGTTTCCTACCCCTATTCGCTCTTAACACCGCCGTCGCCTCTTTTCCACCCCCTCTGCTCCTTCTCGCCGCTCTTCGCCCCTTTCAAACCCTTTTCTGCTCTCGTCTAGTCAGCCACGCGTGCGATACCTCGTCCAAGAAATATTTCCGGAAGCGAGTAATTACTTCGTTAAGAACGCACGCTGACTTAATGAACCCCGGAGGTAACGAAGTGTTCTCTCGTCGGAGAACGGATGCACGCGTCTAACCCCCGCTCCCCCCTGCAAGTAATTAAGAATTCGGCGGGAATCGCAAAAATGGGATACGTAATTTCGTTCGTGGGTTTTATGTCCGTCGCCATGGCGTCCGGCTCGTAGCAGATGTTTAAGCGAAACAAACGAGCGATGTTGCTCTTTTTTCTCGCGGTTTCGTGATGCGCGTCTAAAAGCGTTTTTAAACGGTCTCGTATGGCCGCGACGGGCTAATAATGGCCCTACCGTCGTCCGACTGAAATTGAAACGGAATCGTATGGGAACTACTGTCGACGAGTCTCCTGTTTCGCCGGGAAACCTTTTATTTCTGATCGTTGTTGCGCGTGGATCCTAGGAGTACGTGTAATCTCCGATTGATGTGTGCGGCAAGAAAAAATTCACCTTTTTCTTTTTTAAAAAACATTTAACTTTTCCAGTGGACTTGATTTCCGCAATGGACTATTTGTATTGAAACACATTCAGAAGACTCACTGGATTGCACACTGCTACTTTGTTTTGCTTTATACAGCGACTTCAGATTTGTATTCGAGTACTGCTAGTCTGTAATCGCGAATGGCGTTATTTAAACAAACGTGGAAGATGAATTGTTCGTTTACAGATTGTGTAAATCACATTTTATTCATGGTTCGAGTTGTAAGATGTTTAATTTGATTCGAACGAGTTTACGGTTTTCATTGTCAATTTTAGGGGTTGGTTTTATCCCTGCGTGGATGAAGTATGCGTTGTTTAATTATTTATGCAAGGGAATTCGTTTAAATGCACGTTTCTTTGGACAGGATTTTCTGTGTAAACGTCGACGAGATATATTACAGGATTTTTTAAAATGGGACACCGGTTTCTGATTAGTATTTAAAATGAGATTCGAATAATGCGCTCAATTTCCATAAATTTTAAAAACACGACTGGTCCAATACCTGCGGTTTATTAATAACGCAGCCCGTTCATTAGCCGAGAATATATCAGAATAAATTAACAAGGGAACGACCGTCGAAGCCGGTGTAAATGAAAATTCGGCGATG
The DNA here is from genome assembly GCA_028453745.1 of Agapostemon virescens. NCBI lineage: Eukaryota > Metazoa > Arthropoda > Insecta > Hymenoptera > Halictidae > Agapostemon > Agapostemon virescens. The sequence goes on from CM052082.1 coordinate 18,344,423, forward strand.
TGCGGAGGAATCGAAGGTTTTCTGAATCGGATAATTAAAGTGACACGAAGATTCACCGTTCCGCGGTGTATTTCTAGAAATCCCGATTTCAGAAAGCCGTAGATGTTTTTAATTAAACAAATGAGACTGCGATAAGTATTCGACGGGACCGAGTCTGGAAATAATTAAACCACGGAATCGTCTGCTGCTAAAGGGTATTCTTAATTAATTCTGCAGAAAATATGCTTTAGAGACAAGAATAACTATCTCCGCATTTTCGCAATAAATGCAAGAGTGCTCTCGGAGATATCGAAGAACCCACTCTCCGTTATCTGGCTCTCCAACTTTTCTCGCTGCGTGGAACGCCCAATCGTCCAATTATAATTTCAATCGTCAAACAGACGGGAATTAATATTCTATCTCGTCAGGTCTGTAAACAGGAAAATCCATCTGTTGCATTCCGGGATCGTGTTCGAGTGCGAAATTTGTACGAGCTGCGTATAATCCAACATTATTATAAAAACAGGAACAATCCTTCATTTTACAAACCTTTGAATATTAATAAAAACACTCTCTTCGGTCTGTTACAACACACGAAAAATTATATTTTAATTTTCGCACGACACGAATCCACCAATTCAATTACAATTCGAATAATTGTTGCTGAACAATTACGATGCCTGATTGAATACCATTGGAAAAGGAGCCCTAAATACTGTCGTAAAGGATTTAATTAATTGTATTTAATTCTGTCGCATTATTCTTTGCTTACAGAAATATTTAAGAGAATCATTCCAGTTTTATGATACTGTTCCTTTTTGCAATTTGCGGACAATATATATGTTTCATAATTAACAAAGAACACTTTGTGCAATTTACAAGACAACTGGCTCAAATTCTCAAAATTCTCAATTGCAACTTCTGAAAATAATTCTTACATTATAAAATTCGTCCTTGCTTTATAAAAAGCTAAAAATTCAATTAAATGAGAAAACAAATTCAAAGAACTTAAGTTCGAATTTCTTTTCAACAAGTTCGGGAATTTCAATCGTTACGTCAATTCGTGAAAGCGTTAATTTATTTATATTTAATCTTATTTAAATAAAGAAGCAATTCTGTCGCGTGTGCTGGCAACTTTATAGAATCGATATTAACTAATCTGAGTCAGCGTTGACGAACATTTGTTTCTCGAATATTATTTCATTGTTAAACACCCACGTGGAGAATCACAATGATTTCACATTAAATTCACGCGTCGATTTAACCCCTTGACATACCCCTTTCTTTGCACCTGCAGTTACTACAACGTCTTCATCGCCAAAAATGTTACAGAAGAATAAAGAAAATTTATATTTTTCGTACGGTTGCATTCACTAAAATACTGAAACGTTGATTAAAAAGGAGTAACATCGCATATTTGTCAGATATGTTTAAAATCTTCGTCACTAGTCGGACTCGTCATGCCAACGGGTTAACCCCAATTTACAAATATTGAGATTATTTCCTAAAAGCTTTAATGGACACATTCCCGTTACTCTAACGAACCAATGCAAAATAGTTGCGTTCAAGGCTCCAGATTACATTCGAAAGCTTTCGAATCGCAGTTCGCGCTTTCCCGAAATCGGCATGCGCAACGATCGGCGAAACGACTCCGCGAAAGGGGTTAAAAATGTTCCCTCGGCGTCCCGGTGATTATCGGACGAAAAACAATGTATATAATGCGTATTAAACCTCGGTTCGAGTGCAATGCCAACTCGGAATGATCGTTTTCGAAATCACTCGCCACCCCATATATACCTTGATCTCGACCGAGCGGATAAAGACAGAGCGAGGCTGTACGCGCTCGCCTGTACAAGGATGGAAACCTGTTCAAAGTTTCGCAATTTGAAACCGGAACGGAATATTCCTGTTAGCAGGCGCTGTCGGTATTAGAATGAGTCTTCTCTCTATCTCCTCATCTCACCGGGTCCCACCCGTCTCTCAACCCGTTCGTCCCTTTCCCGGCCGGCAACCCTACCCTCTAACTCACTCATTTCCAGCTTCATTCATGTTCTCCTATTGATTTACTTCTTGTTCGTCCGTTCCAGCCGCGGCTCGAGCATTTTCTTTCTCAAATAATTTTTACCGTGGCTCGTTCTTCCATCTAATTACCCATCTTTATTCTAGGATTTCTCGTTAACTTAATTATTAATCCTGGCCGCGTTCTCGCGTCTATCTATTGGCTCAACACTTTTTGCTCTTCGACCCTCTTTCCGTTGGTCCTCGTTCCTTCTCGTGGATTCCGAATAATTGCCCCCCCCCCCCGAATATTGTGAACAGAGGTAATTGAAATTTGATCGGCGATTAGGCCAGGTTCGACGCTTCTCGGTTTCGATGGCAGAGAGTAGTCGCGGTCGGTCGAAAGGGATTCGACGAAACATTACGGCGTTTAGGGCCGATACGAGGTCGTAGTCGCGCGGTACGTTGAACTCGTTTTGATGTCGATTACAAAGTAACACAACGACAGCTATCGACCATCTAGAAACTACCTAAATTACTCTCGCTCGGTCATTCTTACCGGCAGTATCAACAAAAGTGGTTTATGCAATCTTCACGCTGCCCACGATCTCCAGAAAATTGCACGATCGCTGTGCCATTATCGCAACACTTTCGACTTCCACGTGGGCGTTCAACAATGAAAAACTATTCGAGAAACAAAATGTGCGTCAACGCTGTCTCAGAGATTAGTTAGTATCGATTCTGTAAAGTTGCCAGCACACGCGACAGAATTGCTTCTTTATTTAAATAAAATTAAATATAAATAAATTAACGGTTTCACTGCTAAACTATGCAACCGCAAAAGTTTCCCAAATTCTCCAAAGAAATACAATGTACGATTCTGAGTAGTACTCCAACCTTCTGGCATTTTGTAGATCACCAATTTTAAAGTGGAAATTCGTTCGAAAGACAGTGCAAATAATTCTAAGTTCTAAATAACAAAATATATTCCAAATTTCTGTAACTTAGAATTATTTGCACGGTTTTTAAATGAATTTCCACGTGAAAGTATTCAGTTATTTCTCGGTGATCTATGAAATTCAAAAACGTCTGACAAGTTCCAATAGAATTATTCTAGAGAGTAGAGAACGAGTTAACTAAATCAAAGGTAAACGCTGCCAATCACTAGAGACCCTTGTGTTCGTTTAAAAAGTCAAATCGACTATACAATATTTTGCGAAACGACAGGTAACAATTGCTCCGTCCAAAGGGAAACAAGTCCAGCTGTTGCTTCCACGAAAAACGCATTCGGTGCATCCCCAAGTTATTTACACGAGCGTGCAGTTCGCAAGACGAAAGGGGTGGCCATCAGGGGCGGGGAAATTCGTAGTTCCGAATTCGCGAAAATACAAATGAAATACCATTCGGCCGTAGCGAGGAGAGGGCTCTCGGCGTCTTGCACGGTTAGGTGACCCTACGGCTTGTAAATATTCAAGGGCCGTCCGCGGGGGTTGTCTCAAATATGTATGGGGCAAGGGAGCTGCGAGATAGCCGGCAGGTTGTGAACTATCCTGTAATTTTCTATCTTTTTCTTTTTTTTTTCTCGTCCCTCTCCCGACGTTTCCCTTATTTACAATTCATTCGGTCCTCTTCCTTTTTCCCGCGTCCCGCTGATCCATCAATCCTCTCTCGATCCACTCTATTTCCCCACGTTCCGCGCGACGAAACGCGGGGGATGTTCGCGCCACGTTCATCCTCCCTCACGTGCATTCCCTAGAACTGTTCCCTGCTCATCATCATCCCCTACCATGGCCTCCATTAGATATCCCGGCAGCTATCCCAGAATCCCTCGTGACAGCGCGACGACGACGCTACACGGCCCGTCTCCCGAGAGGTTAACGCGAGCTGACAGTACGGGGAACAGTTATGAAGCGCGCTGTGCAACCGTGTCAAAGGCATACCATGGAACAGTGCCACACGAATTGGTCGAATTTCGAAAACTTCTGTCCCAGACCCCTCCGACCCCCGTGACACCCTTCCCACCCCTCAACAAACCACCCCCAACATCCCGCGTTAACCTCCCAGCAACGCGCGAGATATCCTTTGACACAGTCGGGAATCACAATTAGGACGCTCGCGGCGGATGTCTGACCCGCGATCGTTCATTCCTTACCCCTACCTCGAAATTACTGTCGCATTCTTCTGCTACCTTCCAGTTCAACGCGTTCAACCCTGTGCCAGTCGCTGGGGACTGCACGGTAAATAATTTACAAAGTAGTATTAGGTTATTTATTATTTTCTAAATTATTTTATTATTTTTTTTTAATGATTTTTTTAGGTGCTGTATGGTGTCGAAGAGGTATTATGGTGTGGTGTGCATGATTACTTAATGGATAAAAGCGATTGAGATTCGAAAGTCAACTTTGATTATTTTCTGAAATTTTAAGTCGCTCGATTTCGTTGAGGAACTAGCTGGTGTGATAGTGATTTGGGCTTGCGATTGGTAACTATAGTAATTCCAGTGTGAAACAGCTGATTTTCTACTAGTATTAGAAGTTTTATAAAATATACATTGCGTGAGAAGAATGAATTACTGATGACAATGCTATGAAGAAACTTGTCAACGCTGACTGGCACACAGAACGCTTACTCTTTCATTTTAAAGGGAAATAAAGAGGTTGATAAACATTCCCAAACATTATTACACATTCAGCTTAATTATTCGTTCTATTCTTTTGATATTCCGGCGCAACCACAAAATTTTGCAAACGAAATTACGCTGTGTTTAATACACCCTTCAAGAAATGGTAAATTGTAATTCTTTTTTTAACGCAGGTATTATTTTCCAAATTTCCTTATTCAGCATCTTTAGTATCTTTTTAGGAGCCCATAAAAAAATTTCATTAAATTTACTATTGTAGAACCAGAGAATGTAGGTCAAACACGATGGAAAGGCACAGTGAATGCCAAAATTATGTTAACGTTTAATGAAACAAAACAATCCCTTTTTTAGTGTGCTGTTACGAAGAAAGAAATTGCTGAGACTTAACATTAAATAATTTAATAAATTTCTAAATTTTTCTTGAGATGTTTTACAAAACATATTATTTTATGTCTACTAAATTTTATGTAGTATTCCAGGCAATGTATAAATTATACAGGGTGAGACACCTAACTTGGCTACCTCGAAAAAATTATTTCTGCAGAAGTTCCATGGCATTAGGAGGAACATATATATGTCGTAGATTTAAGTGTTTCTTTAAGAAGATCATAGGTTAAGCATTTGCTGTTGGAAGTTGCCGGAGTCGGTTGCCGAGTGCTCGCGCGTGTATTTACATTGTAGCGCGGCCGAGACGTTTGATCGGCCGCGATAAACAAAGTCGGCTCCTTTGGAATGCGTGCACGTGGACGGAGTGACTCTGCGGAGCGGGGAGAATGCAAGGCAAGGCCCTCGATGGCCCGAGATAGGCCGGCAGATTTTGGTAAACACTGGAAGAATCGAGATGAATAACTCCGCAGAGTCAAACAGTCAGGGCACTCGACGAACGCGACGAGTATACATCAATCGATGCATTTTCTTAACTGCTTGCCATACCATTTTCTTTACAACTAAAGTCACTATGACCTCTTCATCATTAAACATGTTACAAAAGAGGATAAACAATTTACGTCTTTTACACTGCTACATGTACTTCAATGCTGATTTATCGATGGCATAAAGATCAATTTTAACTTCGTTTAAAACGAACGGTATAATATTTATATTTGTCAGACTTCATTTATAATCTTTATCGACATAATATGGCAAGGGGTTAATCTGTACAAGTAAATACTAGCCCATGCACCTCAATAAATAGTTCAATCAACATTTCAATTAAAATATTGCTAAGAAAATTTCACTCTCTCACTAATTATAACATTATATATTCTATAATGTTAATAACTGTTCAACTACTTATTTCGCAAGCTGTGTAAGTAAATTCCCTTTCACAGGGAATAAAAACTGCATCGACAACTGTTGAAAACTAAATGCAGACCTTCTTAAAAAAATAAACTGTTTTAAATTCTTCTGGATCGACCAAGGGCTCACACCTCAGTCCTAACATCTCTGAATCGCACCCTCAATTCGCAACACACCACAATCACCATTCTTCAAATTTCAAAACAAACAAAAACCCTTAATCAGTATACTATTAAACCACCCTAAACACATTGCTTCCTTTGTCCTCGAACCCTGTGCACCGGAACAATTTTGCAATGTAAAATCAAAGTACATTTCTAAGCTCATATTTTCATACTCATAGTCTTCTTCATATTGCATCCATGAACTAACATTTCCATCGTTTAACCTCTTAGGCCACGATGTGCCACTATAGTGACTTTCACGGATGTCATCTTCCGATGCGCCACTATAGAGGCTTGAGCACACTAAATTGCATTATTAATTGATAAAGTGAAAATGTATGGATGATATTTTTAAGAAAAATTATAATTTAGTAAATAAAAAACTTCGTTCAAAAATTATTAAAGTTAAAGTGTATGAATCATGTCTTTAACACTAGAACTACCAAACCAGTCATTTTGACTGGTCCCTAGTTCTTTCTTTCGCGATTATTAAATTTATAAAAATGTTTTCACCAGAAATTTTCAGATGTACTTCTTTAATGACATACATGTTACAATAAGAATTGTATGCAATTTTAATAGATGCAGTCTCGTTATAATTACAAAGCAATGTATATCGTTCGATTTATTGTTCGGTAGTTCTACTATTAAAAAAAATTATTATTGAGTTATGTGCTCTGCCGTAGAGAGAAACAGCCCCGCGCAAAAATTCAGCCGTGTCTAAGAGGTAAATAATATACGTACGACACGAATAACACAAAAACTGTTCGGAACAGTGCTACATAAACTAGATCCGCGTAATGACTGTTCGAGTGTGAAGGGTGAACCGTTTCCCGGAAAAATACGGAATCGTTTCTACTCACCGTTCGCAAGGTTGCAGATATCAAAGTATCGAGGAATCACTTTGGACACCCAACCACTCTCGAATCCGTTCTCCATCGGCTCGTCATCAGCGTCGATGAAAAGGGCCGCGTCGGACGGTTTCGAACAGAACTGTGCACCACATGATTACCACTGATTTCCCATAACGCACTGTCCCACGTGTAAACAGAGGGGGTTGAACGACCACGAGAGGGGGCAGCGTTGTCAGTCGGCCGTGTTCACTGCCAATAAGAGTATCTCGCGATACGTTGCCCTGTCGGCGACTAACTCTCAAGTTCGGCCACGCGGCTGACGGTAGCGGCGCGCAATTGGTTTCGCGCAGCCTATGTGCCACGGGCAGGGACGAGGTAGCAAAGAGCCGGCAGGTAGCAACGAGACCCCTGACGCCACTTTCCGAGAACTTCCGGTAAACAGAAACACCGAGGCGAGGTGTCTGCTTGTCATAGCGGGTCCACGCAACAGCTGAGACCTATGCAAGCCCGACGTGCGGCCCGGCCCGACCTGGCCCGACCTGGCCCGACCTGGCCCGACGCAGCTCGAGACAACCGCGCCGGATAATCCTAATGGGTTCCTTGAGGATCGTTTGCAGCCCCCGCGTAATTAAAGTTGGGATCCGCGGCCGTGTTTCGTGAATGGGGGCTTATCACCATCCCTCCCTCCCCTCTACCGCCGGCTTCTCTCCTCTATTTTCAGCCCCTATCCTTCTCTCTCTCTCATACATACACAATCTCCCCTCTCGCACCACCCTTTGTTCTCGTAGGACCCGACGCCCGCTGAGTTATCGTTGCGTTTATTGCTAATTGTGCGTACGCTGATCCGTAATTAACGCGGTCGGAGGATTAACCCGCTGCGACGGCGATCCTGGTCTGCTGATGAAGATTTTCGAGTGAATTAGGTGAGTTCCGGTAGTGGTTCGAGGCTCCCGAGTTGACGAATTGGGGCAGCTCAGCGCGGATGAGTTGGCGAACTTTTGGCCAGCTTTGCCGGACGCGAAGAATCTGTTTTCTTGGCGATCTTTTGGATTCGGTTTGTGAGTATTTAATTGCCGCTTATGAAATGAGCGATTTTTAATGGATACTTTTTCATGGCGGTAGTTATAGATCGATCAGCTTTGTTATGATATATTTAAACGTGACGATCCTAGGGATATTTCTTGACTGAAACGTTTCGTAACGTGCTCATTCCATAATCGGACATTTCAAATACAGCAAGCTAATATATTTTAAGTTTTAACTATCCCACAAATGGTTCTACCGTCAATTCTGGATTGATAGAGCGAAGCTTCCTGGTGTCCCACGAAATGGTAGCCTCGAAGTGACACATATGTTTAGAGAGGAAGGTTTTGGGAAGATTTTAGCGTTTGAACTATGTCGATGGCGCCGATAGTTTTCCCGGAGCACTCTCGTTTAATCTTTCATCCGTTGAATCCATTAATTTTAAACTTTTATGCATTCCTAACATTCGAGAACGTATCAAACATTAAATATGATATTTTCCCTTAATTTTTTAATCGGTGATTCCATCCGCGAGAAGAATGAAATTTTACAACGTGCTCTCATTCAGGTAAAGTTCTCTAAAAAATTGTGAACTAGCGTACAACTTCAAAGTCTATTTATTAATTTTGCATTCAGACGTGTCCCAAAGATTCTCCAATAATTTGAATAGTTTTGAAAGAATTCGTTTCAGTTGTCTATCCCATTCAACTCGCTGAAAATAAAAATCCTTCAGGTAATTTATTTTTACACTATTTTCATCGTATTTCAACCTGCAAAATTACATTTACCTGGGATATCCATATCAATCGAATTTGCCGTAATTTTCAGCAACGATACGACGAATAATGATCACGAACCGATTACACTGTTAATCGGCGCGGTTGTCTCGCCATTTTCGAGGAGCACCTTGCGAAAACCTCGCGATTCAAATGCGATTCTGCGGTAGGTGAACCCGGGAAATTGAATTTTTTATGAACTCTATTCGAGTGCGAGCCGGCAACTGGACAGAGGCGATGGAATATTGCCCGTTGACAAAGGGCGGCATAAAATCTCCGTGGCCCATTGAATAATAGCTGGTGATGAAACATCGAGATGGAACGGCGGAACTCGATATATCGAAGTCACCGAGACCACGAATTCAGGGTTACCTTTGATCCGATAATCCAGCCGGAAATTTAAGCAGATTTGAACAGAGACGCTCGGCGAATTCCGCATTGAAACCGAGTACCGGTAACCGTGTTTGCCGCGATGTGATTACACGCTCGATTCAAAGCAGTCTGCGCGCAAACTGACGAGATTAAACTCCGCGCATTTTCGACTGTTAATGTCAGTCAGGCGTACCGGCGTCTCATTTTTAATTAAAATTCATCCGGCCCGCAAAACGACGCAAAGTAGTCGCGAAACCCGCCGCTCACCATCGACCGGCGCGAACGCAAGAAACATTGCTGCACGGAAAGTTAAAGGAATCCCGTGATAGCATAACCGTTGACCTTTTTAACTCTTGCAGGATTGTTTAACAAATTTTCTAAGCGTTCTATGCTCGTTTCGAATTTTCATGAATTATACCGAGCCTTACAAGTAACTGATATGTGGTACTTCAGAAGTATATTGAAACTTCAGTTCGTGACATTAAAAGGTTTAAAATATTTTATCTGTGCCAGTTGTTAATTAAACCCACCGAGCCTAAAAATAACATATTTTGAATTACAAATTCAGCAGGATTGAATCTATTTGAATTTTTGTGCAATTTGTATTGTGAGAGAATTTTGACAAATAAATCGTTGACGTTCGAACTGTTGTGACTTCGTGTGAAAAAATTGTAGAACATTCTACCCACGTTCATTTCGAAGGGTGGTATGTTTACTTTCAAGCTTTTCCAGTCGATATTTATTGGAGCAGGGGAGTCAACGTTCGATTACACCGATTAAAAGTGTCAAATTTCTTCCTTGACGTTTCTTCTAATAAATCGTACGTTGCATAATGCAATTGACGCCACATTCCGTAAAGTTTTTGATAGAAAATCAATGATTTGTCGAGTGATTCCGAGATAATGAATAGAATACATGGAATAGTCTAAATTCAATCGGTGAGTCTGACTGATCGAATCGATGCGATGAAACATTAAATATTTTTCTTTCGTGACAGTCGGTTAAAGCGACGGTTATTTATAAACATTTCAAGAAGCGATGCCAATAGTGTAACAATTTAAAAGCCTTGATTATAAAGTAATGGAGTCTGCTCGAAATTTCGGCGTGCATCGACGTAACGTGAAATCACCATTCGATAACAATCAGTGAGAAGAATTCCTGCAAAAGAGTTTCCAAATGCAACACTTGACTTCTCATTAATATTTTACACGGATTTACTGAGCGCACATGTTAACTGTTTATTTCGAGCTGAATTCAAATACCATTTGCTTGCTCGTGACAGCTGCACTTCCGTAAATTCGCTGGACACTAAAATTTTCCAAAATTAACTTCCTGGAAGTTTTAATAAAATTCAATTCGCCGCTGTTCTAGTTTAATTGGATTAACATTATTAACAAGGAAAATCAGGCTTCGTCTTCATTATTATAAATTTATATCTACTTTCTCTACAATATCTCATTCTTTTAATGTGAGTAATACATGCATCAATTCTAAACTAATTATAAAATGTATATTTTTAGTGAATTAAATAAATATATCAGCGTGCAGAATCGATGGTGAAGGTAGAACGAACGTATTAATAGTTTTCCAAATTCTATATCAGCAAGAAGACCAATATCTTCTTTGATCGAGTAATTTCGTTTGGTCTGCAGCAACCTGAACTAATTTCTCTATAATTAAATTCCAACCGGAAACTCAATTTCGTTGCAGAAAACAGTGCCAAACAATTTTCCCGGTGAAAATCCTGCTCCTTGGAGGAAGCTGTGGCCTGTACCAGGTTGCGAGGCAACCGTTGCTCAAAAACTTGGTCCAGTCGTGGCCGGTGTTCACGAGAACCGTGCATTTCCTGTTCTTTCAACCGGCGCTGCCTCCGCGACGAGCAACAGTTCACGCGTCGGACAAACGAAGACATCTTTTAGCGCAACCCGACCCCCCATCGACGTTCCTACCTTCCGTTTCTCCCTTCCGTCGCTTCCGTTCTTTGTAAATTAACCCTCTTTCAGCCCCCTTCGCAGCCCTGCAGAAGGCAGAGTGGCCCGCCAACGTGTCCTCTCGCCACCACTTTAATTAAAGGGGCGCGTTCGTAATCGTGTCCGAGCTCGCGTGCGCGCACCGATGTTTTTCCCCGGTGCGCGAACCGCACGGCAATTTCATCCGCGGTGAAATGACGCGTGCGAGTTGTCGCAAATTGCGAGAGGCAGGCCGGAAATTACCGAAGGGGCGGCCGGGGTACGCGGGAACCACCCTCAAGCTTGCGTAGCATCCACAACCCCTGGTGAAGCTTCTCGGCGTGCACCTGAGACTGCCCGAGGAACGTTATTGTTCACCGTGTAACTGTTTCATTCTGCCCGGAAACGCCGAGGGCCTTCTTCCATTTAACATACCGAACCCGGAATAACATTTTTCATGTACGATTTCCTTATCGAGATGTTTCACCGGCGCTGTTCAATTTTCTGGGAAAATTGATCCTGCGAAATTATTGCGGCATTTGGGGTTTGTAGAAATTCCAGTCTCTTTTCAAATATTTTTTAACGTTTTATATGGTGATTGGTATTGAAAAATAGTACCACTAAATATTAATCAGTGATTCTTCACTGTAAAAATCGTCGTTTATATTCTAAGGGGTTAAGTAGAATTTTCAAGCTCTAGTCAGACATTTTTTAATATCATTCAAGTGTTAAAATATTACCACGAAATATTAATCAATGAATTCTTTACTGTAAAAATCATCAGTTAATATGCCAAGGGGTTAAGTAGAATCTTCAAGCTGTATCCAGACACTTTGTAATATCATGCATTTTATACACATCAGATAAGTTTCTTTTATTTCTTCATGTAAGTGATCAGTATTGTTCAAGAGAATTGTTAGTTACTGTATAAATGAAGCTCTCCCTTCATATTAAAATCTGGCAAACTTCCACGATAATAAACCGATGTTCAATGCCATTAATTTAATGATTATCACTCTTAAACGACGCAGTGGCGTCGGTTATCGGTGACCACCGTGGCATTGAACGTGTTAATTAACAGCGCAACTGCGAAAATGAAATAACGAACAGCAAAAATGAGGGGTACATCATTTTCTTACTGTCACAATTCAGTAATTGTAAAATTTTTAAATTGCTAACTTGTTCAAATTCAGTAATTTGTGAAATTTAATAACGTCGGTAAATTAAAAAGATTGAAATGAATTTCTTTGTCGAAGCAGAAATTTTCCCTGAAATTGGGTCCAGTGTTACTTTTATTTTCAGTGAGTTTTCCAAGACTTTTGGAACTTTTCGTTTCGGCCATAGAACGGAGGTTATCGCGAAGAAACGTAGAGTTTCAATTTTGAGCGGACGGTTAGCCGGACGTGTTTTATGGTGGTAAAACACTCAACTTCCCTCTTCTTCGAGATGGGGGGACCGGGATCGGCAGGATACGAGCACTTTGAACGGACATTGAGCTGCTCTTTCAGCGGTTTTCGGCCAAATTGGTGGTTTTTGTTTCCAACGGGCGCGCCGCACTCGAGATTAGATTTCCGCCGGTGAAAGTTCTCGACCCGGGCTAATTATACCGGGCGCCCCACTTCGCCCGACGCGTGCACAGTTTCGACAGTGACCCCATGCTCGGTTCGATACTTCGTTAGAAACCGTTTTCTGCTTCTGGTCGCTCGTTGACGACCGTGACGGTTCCGCAGAACGAGATTACTTTCCGGCGACGGGGAAATGGTCTTTTGATACACGGTCAACACGCCTTCCGCCCCCTGTGCAAAGTTCAGACGTATTCCGAAGGCTTGAAAGCTCGCCGAGAGCTCCCTCAAAAATGTCAAACCTAATTTCACTGTGGCTGGAAAAAAAATTCTAAAGGAAAGTAATCAGTTTGTCACTTTCACATCTCTGCAAGAATTTTTTAATAATCAGAGTCACCGAGGAAATCTACAATTGCACGACCATTCGATCGTGATGCTAAAGACTGTCAATGTCTGACTGCTACTTGACATTTCCACTTTCAGGAAGTTTCATTCCAATTTCAGACGTCCAATTTCCAAAGTAGTTGCAGCGTCAAATCAATATCTGTCCGCTATCATTGTACTAAGTTACCGAGCAATTTTAGTTGTTCAATTTACAAAGTAGTTATAGTGTCTGATCATTACCTGCCACGTATCTTTATACTAAGTTGCTTAATAATTTTAGACGTTCAATTTCCATGGAATATACCGTGTCCGATTATCGCCTGCTATTTCTACTGATACGAAGTATCGTTGCAAATTTTTGTCCATCAATTTTCTCAGTAGCTCCAGTGTCTGACAATAACCAGCTATTTCTACTGTAGACCTGATCATCTTGCAATTTTAACTATACAATTTTCAAACTTGATACAACGATCATTTACAGCACACCATTTTTACGCAAATCAACTACTATTATTCGAATAACTTTTACATCATTATGTTTGTATTTAAGAAATCGGTAGAAATGTAATAAATTTTATATTCACGAAAGCAAATGATTCGTGTATAATGAAACTATTCTAGATCAAAGAATGTCTGGATTCTACTATATTCTGGGTTATTCTAGTATATTTTTGTATATTCTGGAATATTATGGTGCATTCTAGTGCATTCTAGTCGATTCTGGTATATCCTAGAGCATTCCAGTATAATCTGGCATATTCTGTTATATTATGTCATTTGTTGGTATATTCTGCTTTGTTCTAGTGTATTCTGGGATATTCTAGTACATTTTTGTATAATCTGGAATATTATGGTGCATTCTAGATCATTCGAATCAATTCTTGTATATCCTGATGCATTTTAGAATATTATTGTATATTCTGCTTTATTCGAGTATGTTCTGCGATATTCTGGTATATTTTTGTATATTCTGGAATATTATGGTGCATTCTAGTACATCCGAATTCAGTTCTTGTATAGCCTGACGCATTTTAGAGTATTATTGGGAATAAAAATTGTTTGGAGTGCAAAGGGTTAATAAACATTGTGAAACTGTAATGTTTACTGGACTTCGTGAGCGGGAGTCCGGGTAACGATTCCCATAGATGAATTTTGATAAGTATCCTGGCCAGGTGATTAGAATTGAAAGTACTCCTCCTGGACTGGCCAGGTTCGTTATACCGGCGCAGTCAGTTTAGTAGTTGACTGCCTTTCGGGCATTAGAGTTCTTCGGGGAGAAGGCAGTCAGAGGGTTTACACAGGATTTTCTGGGATTCAAACGTCGAGCTGTCGGTGCGGTGGAAAAGTTAGCCGACGTGCTCCGCCGTTTGGCTTCCGTTTCGCGCGACAGAGATTTCCAGAATGCAAATTTAAAGCCGCGTCTACCCAACCGGGTGCAAATTTCACCGCCCGTGGCCCGATTCTCTATCTCTTTTTCCCTCTACCCTCTCCCCTCTCTTTCTCTCCTTCTCTCTCTCCATGGTTTGTATCGCGATAGTCTGTTGTACGCGCTCTAACGAGTTCGCGTAATTAGCCGATCGTCGCTGCTTGCTACAGCGAAGAACGTGGATCGCCGTTCACGAGATATATTACACTGCTGCATCGCCATGAAGTAATTCGGCAACGAATTCAACGGAAACTTCAACAATGATGTTTATAAAATACGAATCGGATTTTACAATGATTCCATCAACGAGAGAATTCGTTGCTTCGCACGTAAGTTGAAGCTGGAAGCGTATGGATTTATGGTGAGGCGGTGAATCAGCTGTTCAAGGTCGTTGCTCTTATCCCTCTTCGAAGATATACGGAGGGAGAAATAACTACCATATGTAGTTAGAAGGATTATCGCGGTACTTGTAGCACACATAGTGTTTTTATTAGTTAACCCCTTACAATATCACTTTCTTTGTAACTGAAGTTATTATTACATCTTCGTCGTTGAAAATTTTACAGAATAGAAAAGACAATTCATATCTTTTACGTCGTCCACTTCAATGCTTAAATATTGATTACAAATGAACAACATTTGATTTTTAAACGAGATTTATTGTAATCTTCAATAGGAATTTATTTCGTCATAATCTGGCAAGCGGTTAATAATAGACTGTCAATGCTAGCTAAAACGTTTCCCCAATTTCCCCATCATTTCGACCGTTCCAAAACATTTTATAAATAAAACAAATTCCTGCTCGATGCTAAACTATCTATACCTACAGCGTGCAGGAGTTCATAAATTCCAAGATCCATAGAATAGAAAACTGTGAACAAGATGTAATTTATTACACAAGCCGGAAACAGTGTAACAAGTTGATTCGACCACCGAGTAAACCAGAATTAATTTCCCATCAACCTCATGCTCGATTGTCCTTCGCTTTTCGCCGCTCTGTAACGAAACTCCGAAGAACGCGGAGTCCCGGTAAGTATACCGTTCAAGGCCACTGTTCCCACCACTCGTTCCCGCGGCTCTTAACGGCGATGGATGCTCAATGAATTAGGTGATGCATCACCTCCGCGGAGCTTTGTTTTATGAATAATTCTGACGACGTCGGGATCCATCAATCCTGCTGCCAGAGAATATTTCTTCGGCTCCTTCTCCGTACAGCTTTTTGTCTAGAATTTGCTCGGGATTCTGTGTGTAACGTTCCGTAACAAGACCGGTCATGAGAAGTTTCCTTCTTCCCGACTTCCATTCCGAGACTATGATAAATTGTTTTCGCGTAGTTGCTCGAGGTCGACGCCTGATACAATGGAAATCTTTTCCGCGGTCAGAGCTCCGTCGAGCTCTCCGTCGGAGATCCTTTATAAACTCGGTCCCTCTCTCCCACCACCGGAATTGCCGATCTTCAATTTTTCGATCCCACACGATCCCCGTAGATGCGCAAAATTTGCCGGGATTCTTGACCTCTGTGTACTCCCGTTGTTGCCTTTTTTTTTTTTGGTCTTTAATTCGCATTTGTAAGAACACGGTTTAATTTGGGACGCGAAGGTGGTCTACGCGAAATTACACCTTGACGCGTTACTTTTTACTCCTCGGGAGCTATAGCCACGTGAACGCTCGCCGCAAACTTTCCTTTTAATTAAAGCGCGAACAGAATTAGTATTATCCGGTCTTTTCTCGTTTCGTCTCGCGGTAATTGTGACCCATTTGCAAAACTTTATTATACAGCTACTTTTTCGACAATTTAAAGCGCAAACGTTGTGTTACACGGAACGCCGTAAACAGAGGGTATCCGAAAAAATTGTGTGCGCGTATTAACAGCCCGGAGGACTGTGTTTTACGAAGTAAGAGTTTAACCGGTTCAGTTTATGGTTTGATCTGTGTGTATACGGTTTTCAGGGACATCCTGTGTAAGTAAAATAAAGTTTATTGTTAGCCTGTAGATTTCGTGCGTATGTAAGAATTGTTTGATGAACTTTGAAAAGTTAAAGGGTTGAAAGTATTTAAAAATGTGCAAGAAGCATCGAAAGCTTTCAAGAATATAGGTCACTAACTGCCATTTCTACTTATATCACCTATCCTTGCACTTTTAACTGATGAACTTTCAAAGTAGACAAAATGTTTGATCGCTACCTGTCATTTCCATTTATTCTAAGTGTCCTTTCTGTTTTAGTTAATCAATTTTCAGAGAAGATACCGTCTCTGATCGCTACCTGCCAGTTTTACTTACGCCATAAAGCTTCTCTATCTCCTTTGACCAATGTTATAGTGATCAATTTACCGATCAATATTTAATCATGAAATTTTGGTATTTAAATGATAATAGTTCAGGAACATTTGACTACAAGATATACATTCTATTTGCTTTATAAAGTCTTGCAATTTCCGAAATAGTTTCATGAATTATAGATATGCTTATATTTGGATTCTGACGTTCAGTGGTCATAAATGCCTTAGCACTACCTGCCTATCGCTCTGACAATTTTAGCTGTTCAATTTTACGCTCATAAATTTATCGATCACAAATTAGCGGTAGTATTTTAACATTTCGGTGACATTATGAAATGTTTAAAAATGTCGACAAATATCTGACAGCAACCTGCAAATTTAATTTATACTCTTGGAATGTTGGCTGACCAATTTTATCGTGACCAAATTTACCAATCAATATTTAATTGTAATAAGTTGCGTCAACGACAGCATGAGACGCAGACTCTACTTAACCCCTTATACTATTAACTGATCATTTTTGCAATGACGAATTCACTGATTAATATTTAGTGGTAATATTTTAAGACTCGTATAACATTACACAATGTCTGACTACAATCTGATAATTCTACTTAACCCCTTGGAATATTAACTGATAATTTATGCAGTGACAAATTCACTGATTAATATTTAGTGGTAATATTTTAACACTCGCATGACATTGAACAATGTCTGACTACAATCTGATAATTCTACTTAACCCTATGGGATATTAAATAGTGAAGTTTGACACGCTGCAGTTTATGACATTAAATGTAAGAATATTTTCCGAAGAGATAACGAAACGCCGTTCGGTTTAAACCCCCTAAATTCGGGATCGTCCACAAATTGGAGGTTTGACAATTTTGCCAATTAAGCTTCGGTTAATTGCATCGATCAGCGACAGTCTTGGTGTATCGTGTCGGTCGTGGTCATCCTCGGCGCGGCCGCGCTGTAATTCTATCGTTGTAATTATCGAGCGAGCCAGTAATGATGGTGGATTATACTACTCATGGCTCAAGTACAGCCGGGGAATGTCTGGTTATAGTATAACTAGATGATCCCGACCTATCTGTCGCGTATATTAATAATCGCATTATGTCTCGTCACGTTTGAATCAGCGCGTGCCACGTGGCAACTGGATTCACAGGCTTCCCACGGATCTGGAAATCCACGGAAGACGATTAAATCCTTGTCCGATAAAGAACTCATGCGACTGGAAAGCGGCGGTGTCGTTGATGCCACTAATACCTCTCTATCCTCGACACTGCCGTCATAATTGAGTGATACAGGCAACATATAAACCAGACGAAATTAAAACCGGATAAAAATTCGACACGAGACTGGGAAAACGACAAATTATTCGTTTATATGAAATGTGAGCTTCGTTCGTGGAGGACAGGTACGTTTTAAGCCAGACTCGAATAGAAAAGTATTTTACCGTCGAATCTATAAATGTAAATTACGATAAAAATAATATAATCTCCTGGTTTCGTCGGAAGATCTCCCGGAATGACCTCCCGGTCATAAGTCGGAAGATGTTAAGAGATATCGATTTTTATGATATTGGACTTGAGATTCGGGAAGGACGATATTTTTAGCTGCAATTCCTAAATGAAGTATGCTGTCTTAACGCATTGTTGACCGGTCAAAAGTGACCCAGTGTTCTCTAAAGCGTTGATAACGGGTTAACTCGTATTTGCTCTTCAACTGGAAAGCGCAGCGGAACCAGATATATTTACCAAAACTTTTATATACTATTTCACGTAAGTGGCTGTTATACATTTTATTTCGACGGTTTTATTTTAATTCATTAAGTATTAACATAGTTTATTGAAATTTATTTAGATTGCTCGCATTCCATATTCGATTACCAAATTATACACACTAGACGTTTAATTTACTAGACATTAAATTTTCAAATTACGTAGAAATCATAATAACTTACAACCGTTTCAGACAATTGTCAGAATATTCTTCAAAATTATGTTTCTACAGACACTCCTGCCATCTATTTTGAGAATCGCATTAAAATAATATAATATTTGCAATTGCTACTAATTTTAAATGATCCAATACGACTTCGATGTTCGAATAGAAGTATTGAAAACAGGTTTTGAATCAAATTCGCCCAGGTTTGGCCGAGCAAACGGTTTCAGGTGACGTTCAATATTTCTAATACCATCAGTGGGAAAGAGTTTGCGGCTCGTCCCCGGTAGTGTAGCCGTTCGGCCAATTTCCTTTCCGTCAGCAATTCCTCAGGCCGTGGCCGCGTAAAACGCTGCCGGTTGATTACATGAAACAAACATTCGTCGCGTGAGACTCTCGGCTGCGAGAGGCGGAAGCGACACGGTTTTCCAAGGAAGCGGCTAGTTCGACGGCGTGTCAGGAATGAGGAAGGGCGATCTCGCGATCCTTTCGTCTAAGTGACTGGCGGTCGTTGCCGCACACCGGCACACGGAATTACCCTTCAAATTGAATTGCAAAGGGTAACCTCATCCGCATCCATCGTCCGCCGTTGGAAACGTATGACCGGTTTCCAGGTAGCTGGCCGATTCGTATCGAAAAATTACACGCATACCACCACCCCGAGTCCCGGGGCCGCCGTAAACGCAATCCGTGATCCTTTATTTCCACACGATTCTCGACCCGTCGACTTCGTTCCCTTTCTATTTCCTTCGTCCCGAGTCCATTACCGAGAATGGTACCACGGATTTGATCAGACGGCGCGCGCTTTTCCTTCCACGACGCTGCGACGCGTCAAGACTCCCCGGGAAATCTCGCTCGACGTCGAACCTAATGAATTTCCAGCAACCCTAGAACTCTATTACAACCCCCGACAAATATATTAGCAGCAGCAAAGAATTCCGATCGCGAGAACCTCCGAGCTGCACAAGTTTCTCGACTTTCCGACGCGTCGCAACAATTGTAAATAAAACTCCTGGGAAACGGCAGTCCCTTTCCAAATAATTTCCGAGCACGTAGAAAAAGCAAAGCTACAAAGCTACAAATTTCTTCCCTCGGAAGGTTCCAAGTTTCACCGTTAATTTTTCAGCGATGATAGAAATTGTTACAGTAATCGAAATTATTTATGAACATGAAAAATGTATATTAAAGCGGGAAAGAGAAGTTCCTTCTCAAAAGTGACTTCTGAGCACATAATTTCCAGACGAAGTTACAAATTTTGCTGCTCAAAGCGTTTCAAGTTTCATTGTTAATTTTTTTACGAGAAAGAAATTGTTACAGTACCACTTGTGGTACAAAAATAGATATTGTTACGAACTAGGATAATGAATACATGCAGAAGCCCGGGAAGGAGATGTAACTTCTCAAAAATGACTTTTGAGCACATAACTTCCAGACGAAGTAACAAATTTCACCCCTCAAAATATTCCAAGCTTCACGATGAATTTTTGTGGACAGATAGCAATTGTTGAAAAAATTTCCTGTAGAACTCAAAAAATGAATGTGTAAAGAATCGTGGGGAAGAGAAGTTCCAAACTCCACAATTAATTTTTTGAGACAGGCAACAACAGTTCCAATAATCTCCTTCAGAATTCGCTAAATTGATAAACGAAACCTCTTGTTAGGTGAAGTTCCATCGGAAGAACTTCTACGCACATAACTTCCGGGCGAAGTTGTAAATTCTCGAACCGGGCAGGTTCCGAGCTTCGCACATAACTTATCGGCGAAGGTAACAATTGTTCCAAAAATCCCCTCGGGAATTCGTAGAATGGGTAAATAAAGAATCCCGGGATCGGGAAATCGGAGATCTCCGAGTCATTCATTTTTCTTCTGGAGAGTTTCTTCATTTCCTGGAGGAGTCGATGGTTACGGTTCTCTTGAAATTTACTTCCCGCAGAATCATTTGCGGGTCGTCTTTCTCGCCCTGAAACCGCTTACTCGTGGAAAATTTATTCAAAGAAACCGTCACGGCGAGTCATTGGAATCAAATGGTGCCTTCGTTTCGAGCCAGTCAAAGGAACGATTTCGATCGCTATCAACGGCATCGAGGGCGAGCGAGAAAGAGAGAGAGCGAGAGAGGGAAAAAGGGAGAATAAGGAAGAAAGTGAGTGAGGCTCACAGATCCGGGCCCTCTTGAATGGGATAAGTCAATTTCAGTATAACGCGGAAATTATCGGAATTTGTAGGACTTCAATCTGACGCGAACAGATTCGTCTCACCTCGTTTCTCAAGTATCGAGGCGAGCCTTTGACGACGGGCATTAATCAGCCCGGACAGAAGGTCAATTACCAGCGGAGGGTCGTTAATAACAGGTTTAATCCGATAGACTACTTCTTCCATGGCTGGCAACACTCCGGGGCTCTTTGGCAGGGCAAAAAAGATTAAATTAAAACTGGCCCCGAGCATTTAGCCGGCGTGCGGCAGCGGTGCTGCTGCGCAACCCGCGGAAAGTTTTCATTACGCCGATGAATCAGCTCTATCTCGAACCGCGGTTGCTTCGAATCGAATTCGAAAACGATCGCTCGCGGATTCGTTTCGTATCCGAGTAGAATTCTCGTCGTTCTAATTCCTCCGCGATAATTTCCAGATAAATTCGAAAACAGAGAAAGAGGAAGCCCGAATTCGTGGACGCCGCCGCGGAAACACCGTCGCCGTATAAAATTCCCATTAATACCACGGGCCGTTGATAATGTCCGCCAGGCGGTGCGCGCTGTCCCGAATTTTCCAATTCCGCCGCCATAAATTTCGCCCTTGATTTATCGCGGACAGCTGCCTCGGAATTCGATTTAATTTGTCCAGCATTAAGGCGGGATAATGGGAGTCATTTAACAGTACACCGACCGGGAAGAGCGCGCCGAATAACCAGAATGCTCCTTTCGAGGCAGTCGCCCGGGTCGATAAATTCCTCGCCGTTGAAGGAACCGAGCGAAATTCCTCGGCAGTCCGTTTTTCTGGCCGGCGTTCCTTGTCCCGCGAGACAATGCTGATTATCAGGCTCGTCGACAACCTGCTCGGCGATTCGATACCGTCGGTCGGAGGCGTTGATGTCCCGGCTAGATCGAACAATTACAGAACAACCCCTTTGCCAGTCGCCCGGTCAAACGTTAGAAGGGCGAATTCCCATAGAACGGTGATCACGATATCGGGCCACCGCGTACATGCTAGCACAACAATTATGCGGGATTAGTGCGGCCCCACGGATTTCCCTCACTCGCTGTCGATGTCCTGGAGAGTCGGTAAATGCCTCCTCCGGATCGTCAGACACCGATCAACCTTTGTTGCCAGCGGATCATCGGTTTTGGAGAGCCGCCGGCGCCTTTGACTCCGTAGAGCCAGTGGTACAGCCTCGCGATAGGGAAACAAGGAGCGGAGGCTGATCGAAGTTCCTGCCATGTTGTTCGTTGTACGCGTTTGTTCGGAAGACTTCGATCGATCGACAGATCGGATGCCGCGGGCTCGTTATATATATATCGGGCCAGTGATATAGACATGTGATTTGTCCGACAAGTAATACTAGAACGACGATAATCCGACCGGTGATTTGGAAAAATTTATTATGTGAGAATGAACATGGTAACCGTGGTGTAATGTCGTCCATGCACGTGGAGGTAGCACGGCCTTATTTGGGTCAGACTAGAAGTAAAGACTATGAAAAATCGTCATAAGTCAGATTGGTGACCTGAAAGTTTTACGAGAAGATCAAGAACGGGATAGTGTGTTTCATATCGCTGTACGTAAACTCAACCGTAATGTCTGCTTCCACTGATCACGCAAGTAGTTCGGGCACATTATACGTTGGACAAACAGCGCAGGCATGCCGTAACTCAAGGCAGCGGTACGCAACTTTCGTAAGAAAATCGAGAACAAGATAATGTGTTCATTTAACACTGACGCGAGAAAAAAGGTTGCGTAATCTTGTATCAATTGAGCAGGTAGATTAGGCACGCAATATGTCAGACAAGTGGTGCACGCACAATTACTCCGATTAATATTCGGACGCAATCTTTATTATTTGCTGAGAACAAGCTAGCTAGTTTCAAGTGTTATGCTACTTATTATACAAACTCATTTGCTATTGGAAATACGTAAATAATTTCATTCTAATAATAACATTTATTAATACCTTGCACTAGGATTTAAAAATTCACAAATAATTTCTTTCAGGAGCATTAAACCTTAGCCCTTCAATATCTCCTGTGAGACGACACTAAAAATTGCCATAATATTATTCAAAACAATTTCTACACCGTTATATTTGTGTTTAAAAAATCAGTAAAAATAATACATGCGTGAAAGTAAATCAATCGTGTACAATGGAACTATTTTAGGTCAAGAAATATCATGAATTTTGGAGTTAAAATGGCTCGGAGGGCGAAGGGTTAAATCTGATTATTCTACGTCGCACCATGGAAATAAAAACAATACGTGAATCTAAGGTTAGCGCAATTGTACCTAGTTTTACTCTGTTCCGGGTCACGCAAATCTTTTAATTTACTCCAGCTATTGTACAGAAACGGCCCATCGTGCGGCGGCAAAGATAACGTCGCGCTTCGATTTGAAATTGGCCGGCTTTCGCGACGTGGAAAGAGGTCTGCTGCCCCGGACAGGCAAAGTGCATTTAAACAGGCTCGCCTCGATACCTGGTAACCGGGTTACTCCGGTTTTTATGCGACCGCCGCACAAATGGACTAGACGATATGAAATTAACGTCCCGTAAAAGCGCCGTAACCCTGCCCTCGCACAGGCTCCGATCCATTCTGGGATCTAGGAAAACGCTGTCGGCTGATTTACGGGCCACCCGCGGCAATAAAATCAGCCCGTAACGCGCAAGGGGTACACGGGTTTCCAATTTACACGGCGCTCAACTATCGGTGACGAGCAGCATTCGAATGACACCGTGGGCACGCGAGCGCGCGCAAGCCCGCTTGTCCTCGTGCACGCACGCCATCGTCATGCGATTAATGACATGTACGATACCGTCATTATTGTTAGCCTGATTACACAAATCATATTTGCTGGCCGCGGTCGTTACTTCATCGGTATTTATTGGCCGGTGTACCGGCCGTCTGTATTCGCCGGGCTTTTGTTTGCCGCAGCTCGGATTCGGTCGTTATTGTGGTCGGTAATTGTCGTTAAAGTTACGTGCTCCCTTCAAATGGCTCGCATTTATTGCGCAAAAGGGTAATGTAACGTGAAAGTCGATGAACACGAAATTTTGACGGATTGTCTGACTCGTTGCAGGCTATACTACTCGTCGTTGCATCTAGCAAGGGATTCTGCCAACGTTTGACTCCTAATTCCATTTATAAGTTTCTGGATCGTTGAGTTTGGAAGATTGAATATCTCGATACACTTTTCCGAATTGTCTGACTTATAGCAGGGTATACTACTCGTCGTTGCACCTAGCAAGGAATTCTGCCAATGTTTGACTCCCGATTTCCTTTATAAGTTTCTTCTAAAAATAAAAAAAAAAGGTAATATTGGGGATGATACTGTGGCAATTATGATGTAGTTATTCAAGCAGTTAAAACGACTTTACTGCAGAATGTTTCAGTCATAAGGTAATAATATTTATCGTCAGATCATTCTCTTTTTATATGCTAATATTGCTTCGAGATAAATTGAAAAGGACACGGTATAGACTTGCTCTGATTTTTGAAATGAAAAACTGTCAGTGTCGGTCAGTTTTCTTCGCGTCCCGTGTGTCGACGGTACGTTTCTATTTCCAAGCAATTATTTCCACGTCACTTCACTGCGGATTCTCAAATTGCAGGCATTTTTTAATTAAAATATTTAGTATTTTGTAATTTTTTATTATCGATGAAATTTACGTGACAGGCGATACAATGCACTGTCGGCATCAATAAAAAGTCATTGTAGCACGCTGTAAAATGACGCGTAAGCATTAAATATGATCTGCAAAAATATCAGCGATATCAATATGAAATTTAATAGAATTCAAGTGTACAAACTGTACATACAATAATAAAATAACAATTCACTGTAATTGTATTTGATAAATACCCATATCGGTTTCAACAATTTTTCAGGTTCTATTCTTTAAAACAGCGCAAGCTTGTTAAAGATTGACACCGACATCTACCAGGCATTCAAAATCACTGAAACATTGCACCTGATAAAAGCAACAAAGCTCGCTTCAATTTCGAGCAATCATTCGAATATATACTCGAACGAAGTAAATAATAATTTAATTATTTCCCACGGATGCATTTCTCTAACTTCGATAATTATGAAACATCTGAAATCCGTCGTTTGACCTGCGCTGGCAACTTTAATATTAACACTATGACTTATTTGTCTGTGCTTAAACATGAATGTATACCTTAATATAATCGTTGTAATAAATTTAGTTGAGATTTGAAGATTACAAAAAGTTTGAAGAACAACTATGCGTCAGGCATTGTAAGTTTTCAATCGTTGCTTCGTTAAATAAATTATTTTGACTTTATAAAATTTCTGAGGTTATTCGTTGGACAATTAAAGTGTCGAATAACGTGAAAAAAATTATATCATATTGCAAAATTGACAGTGTAAAATTCCGTGCAATTTCGAACAATTTTATTGCCTTTCCTCCCCTCTTGCGGTTCAAATACCTCACTAACGTGCGGGTTTCGCGATTCATGCGATCTGTTCGCGATTAATCGCGATACTGCGATGAGCCGTTAATTGCATCGCGGCCCCGCTGTATATCGCGATGCAAATAGATACAGTATTACATACTCCTACGATAGAAATGTGATTTTCGAGCGTCCGGGCATCCGCGACGATTAAATTTCCCGGTAATTCGAGTCGGACTAACCCCGCACGCCGGGCCGTGCATCCGCTTCGCCGAAACTTTCGACTGGATCAGCGATACATTTCGCGACAGCAAGCCCCCAGCGCCGGTTCATAGCTGTCCGGGTTGATTAATCATGCGCTCTACTACTTAAACCTCTGCCCGAGATTCACGTGGCCCAACGAGAAATTTTCACTTGGCCATGACGCACGCGCCGGCGATATGTGCCTGTCCGAAACGGATTAATCAACGTCCGACTAATCGTATGTTACACCACTTAAACGAACGGAAATTAATATATTCCTTTTAACCAGCGTCTTCGCAACGGGGAATTTTCGCATGCTCGTACTGGTCGCGGGAGGAATATCGCTTGATTAATCGTTTGATGCTCGATCGGACGGTTGCGACCGAGGAGTCGCTGCTGGGGGCAAAGGTTGAAAATAAAATTGTTCGCTTAAGTTGCATTACTTAATTATGCATTATTATTAAGTTCTCTAATCCCTTGCACTCCAAGCAACTTTAATTCTAAAATTGAGACATTTTTAGACCTAGTATAGTTCCATTGTACATTGTTCATTTCCTTTCTTGCATATAAAGTTTATTACTATAATTTCTACGTGCAACTCTTCAATTTTTATAGATTTCTCAAATGCAAAGGTGTAAAAGTTTTTTCAAATAATAGTATGGCAATTTTTAGTGTCGCCTCAGAGGCGCCATTGGAGCTCTAAGGGTTAATACGTGAGAGGAAGTAGATTAAAGTAGTGCAAACCTGCCATCGGTCAGACGGAAAGACCAAAATCGTTTCATTACGATTAAACTACAGATTTTATTAATTCGTTCGATGCGACTAAGGAATCGATTAACCATCAGAAGCATTATTAACTATTATTAGTTACTCGATAATGAAGATTGCACCTTGAACTATAATTTAATCAATTTCGAAATTAATAAATTGATATTCGGTGGCAGCAATTCAGTATCAATTATGTTTAAACGATACGATAGCTCCGGCTATTTGTGACGATCGTAGCAGTAAACATTAAATCTGCCGAATCTTAAAATTGACTGAGGTGTATCACTTTATACAAATCCCAAGATTAATTTATTTAGATTATTTGCATTATTTTCATTACAGAGTGTAATCCAGCAAAGGGATAATCGCATAGACATGCTAGTGACAGTTCTTTTTTTTTTTAATTATTAATTTACAATTTTTTTGTGTGGAATAGTGGAAACGCTGGTTTTCCCAGCCGCCGATGACGTATACTCATCGGCGGCATGCGTAGGCAGGTAAAAACAGAATGGTAGTACTTCGCAACGTTTGAAGCCATGCTAAATTCAAGAGGCGAGCTTCAACATTTTCATTAGATCGTTTTGTAATCGAGGAGTCACGTAGACAAGATAAGACGGCGTGAGTTGTACCGGGAAACGGGTGAAAATTCCGGCGAGGCCTTTGGGGTGCGTTAGTATGCGGAGAATAGTATGAATGCCAGCGTACAAAGCGACGAGGAGGCCGGAACATTGGTCTTAGACGTAGACGAGACGCCGAAGAGGCATTCGGGACACGTAGATCGAGGGGTGCGGCAGCAATAGTCGACCGGGGCAACGAAACGAGGAATTTCGGGCCGGTCCGCAAGACGTCCCGCACGCGTCCGCCCCTCGACGTCACTGCGGGCGTGTGTGTTGTCTGTAGACGGTGTCATCCTTTGATCGCTCACCTGTGGATCACTCTCTCGCACCGGGACAGAGAGACGCTGACCCGGCGAATAAATTACAACAGGTTGGCGTTCCCGGACGCTGAGAGCCCTTCTGCGGTATCGCGCCAAGTGGCATCCCATTGAGGATCTATTAACGGCTCTGTGAACGTTCAGACGCCGATGCGTCGCTGTTCGAGCACCTCTCCGACCGACTGGCATACTGGAGTGACCGGACGACGGTCGACCCCACTCCGAGCGCAATGGGCGGGGCCCTCCCGATGGGCGGAGCCAAATAGCCCAGCGGGACGAGCTTTGTGCCGTAGCAGGGACAATGAAGGGGCTCTTCACCTGCGGAGACTCTCCCGCGATCGCTCCACCGTTTCGCCAACGCTCCCGTGACCTATCCAACAGCTCGAATCGAGGACGCTTTTAATTAACGGTTATATGCACTTTGTTATTCACGCTTAATCCTTTCCATTCGAAGCTGTTTCAACTCCGAAGACGTTCCTTCTGAATATTTCCGTTGTACTGGACTCGTTTTACGTATACGGGATTCGTTGTAAATACTAGTTCTTGCGAGAATTTATAGACAGTTTTTTTGGGGAAAAGGTAAATGGGCGAATCGTCGCGGTTCGACAATCAAAATCCGAAATCCACGGCGAGCGAACCGGTCGACGAACGACCGGCGATTTATGGGTTTGTAGCTGACAGATGTGACGGGGGTTGTCGAGGCCGGAATCCTGAATTTTGGAAATGTTGTAGGGAGTCAGGGTCGGGGGATAGCGGGGCAGGTCTTCCCCGGGCACTTCTGCAAGATGATAACTCTATTCTGAAAAATCTGGGCTGCTCCACCAGCATCATAACCTCAAACAATTATAGTAAATATAGATTTAGAAGAAGATAGACAATTTGTATTTTAGCCACAGCCGGGTTTGAGTTATAAGTCGAACTAGAAGCTTGTAGCAACACCACTTTTATTTCTCATCACTGTATATGTATATATACTATAATATATTATTAATTTATTTGCTTCGTCCTATACTACATTTTTTATAATATCTCATTCTTTTAATCTGGGTTATATATACTTTAGACTTAAGAATAAAATATATCATTTTAGATAAGAGGTATAAATTGTCTTCTCCCATCCGTAACAATTTATATGATAAAGATGTTTGAAGATTTTAAATAAAGTCTAACGAATCTAAATATTATGCCTTGCTTTTTGGACGAAATCAAATGTTAACTTGCAATCAACATTTAATCATTAAGAATAGCATCAGTTATAAAGAAAATGGTACTTAACGGTGTGAACGAAACAATCTGGAAACGGTAGTGGATCTAGTGCTCGAGTCGCGAATCCAGTAGTAAGGATTAACCCAGTGTAAACATATATATTTCTACACCGTTGTAGAAACGCACTCAGACACTTCGAGGATCAGTGGCTTTCCACTGGCGAGTTTACGAATCCTATTCACGTCGTACACTTATCCGCGAGATTCGAGCACAAAGCAGCGTAACAGATTGTTAACATTAGGAACACCTATCCAGCCACCAAGATAATCGCTTTCTAATGCCCACTAAAATTACCGGAGCGGTGTTTAAACGTAACCAACGACTCCGTCGTGCGAGAGGGTTGCTTCGCAATTCCGTGAACGATCGAATAAAAACTCCGAAACGGATCATTTTAAGGCGTTTACGGTCCTCGTCGTTGGGCGTGGCGTACGCCAGATTGAAATCTCGAAAGCCACCGGCCCGCGAGTGGGACTGACATTTTATAGCACTCGTTACTGCGAATTAATACCGCGGCCGGTCTCATGAATAGTTAATACACCGGGGACGGTATATATCCCGTGGCAACGAAGATTGACTGTTTATGAACTTGAACGCAGCTAGGCGACGCATTCCTGCGTGAACCGCGCGTGCCGTGAATACTGGAATCGCGGCTCAGCGAGGGGAAAGCAGATTACGTCGACAAACACGGAAATTAATGCAACACCGGGATTTTTATCCGCGGACATTATTAATTCCGTTATTTCACCCGTCCCCGCTCGCGGAAACAGCGCCAACGGCAACCAGCGAAACACGAAAGCCACCGAGCATGTACGCTTTTCAATAAACTTCGTACAACCTTATTAAACGCACGCTCCGATGAATGATGCCGCCCTATAATGCGGCGGGAATCGAAACGGCCGCGTAAACATTTGCTTTCGATCGAGCTAACTTCGTCGGACGGCAATTTAATCCGTCGATGTTTGCCGTGGATTCAAAGAAATTAAAATTATCCTTCCTCGTCGACGGTTCTCCTGCTTCCCAGATGCGATTGTTGTTTTTCCAAACGGCCGGTGGCGCACTATTGGATTAAACAAAACAATGGTTCATTCCCGGCTGGATCGCTTTGACGCTGTTCGACGGGGATGGTAATGTATTTTTGTTTTTTAAAAAATCGTTGCACGGTGTACGATTGCGTGTCACGATAGTGTGTTTGTCTGATGAGCTTTGTTATGTTCGGTATAAATATTTATCTTATCTTTGTTATCGGCTGTGATCCTGTCATAAATATAAATATGCATTTTATCGTCGTCAATCTTCATGCAGGTTCAAAAAACAAGAACAATCCTCATTGACTTCGACAACCACAATGACTACAAGAAACAAGAAAATTAAGAATACGACTGATTATCGATCATACCCGTCCATTTTGCTCCAGCTTCCTCCAACCCTGGCACGAGCGCGGCGTTACTTTAGCAGCGAGCCTAACATGGTATGCCATCGATTGGCGGGACCACGGGCGACACTATTTCAGCCTGGGCGACCATCCCTTAACCGCAAACTGTCCTCCCACGCTGGACAGGGATCGCAATAGCTTCCGGCAGCTCACCTGTAGTCGCGTCACTTGCTCATCAACTTGCGTCCTTCGGCCTTGGTCTGGGCTCGGTGGACCGACTCGATTTATTGGTCGCGGACAAACCCGTGGCCGGGTCACAACAACTGGAACCGTTGCTCGCAGGTCCCCGATCCGATGGGAATCAATGCTGCCCGGATTCGAGTTTTACCCTGAAAGGGAGTTCCGATAGAGGGAAGGTGGAGCTCGGCCGCGATCACAGGCGCAAACCGTAACTTCGCGCGCGCGTAAGCCGCGGAGATATTTGGTCGTTACAGCGGCGGAGTCGCCTCATGAATTTTACATGGCCGCGACGAGCCATTATCAAATTCCGATAGACAATTGGGGCTCTCCACGGAGCCCCCACCGGAAAGCGAGACAGAAAGACAGTGGGTGAGAGAGAGAGAGAAAGACGGGGTGGCAGCACAGGATGCCTCCGTGTGGAACCAGGCCACCCTGGCTTCGCAAGTTTAAGGCTAGACGCTTCCGCCACCCACCACGGAATCGAAGGGATCACGGTCGAAGAACCGTGCGGGGGTTCAGGGGGAGGGGGTTGGTGGTGGGACGATGGGTAGACGTGTACCGGGCCATAATAGATGCAGCCTGCATTCCGGCTCGACCCGCAAACCAATCGACTCCACCGTGAAATTTCAGTTTCCGCGACGTGCATTCAAACGCCCACGCGTATAGACGGCGACGACGATGCCGCCGCGTTGCGCTACCAACTTAAATAACTTTCGATGTAATTGCCGGCTGGAAACTAGGCTGTCTTCCGTGCTGACGGTTGCGGAAACGCTTGCGCGTGAAATGAGGTCCTATCGACAGGATTGCTCGAAGCCCCGTGAATGCACCATTTATTCACATTTATTTCGGAATTTTTTGATCACGTTCAGGAATTTTCCGGCGTTCGGAGTTCGGCTGAATTATTGGACGGTTGAACCACTTGCTGGAAAGGAATTTAATTGTTTGAATTTGGTTTGGTGTTGCGATGACGTTGCAGGTTACTTCTAAAATTGAATAGGATAATAGTAGGCTTCTCGCACAGTAGTATAAGTAGATATTTAATGGACCCTGTTGCGAAGTTTTATATGCGAATAAGACAATGTAGTTGGAAATCAAAATTATGAATTGGCCTGACATATTTGTGATGTGTACTACTGACTGAGGCTGATTCTGGACATATCTCTGAGTTTAGGCTGTAACCGTTGCGAACATGATGTACATGGTGGTGCATCGACGTCGTAAACTCCTCATACAGTAGCAAGAGTAGAATTTAAGTGGAGCTTGTTACGTATATTTACGTGTGAATAAGAAAATGTGATTTGAAATAAAAATTGTATATGTGTCTGACGTATCAGTGATTTGTACTACTGACTAATGATGAATTTGGATATAGTTTTTAATTTAGACTATAAATGTTGTGATATATTGATCATAGGCTCCTTACACAGTAGTATAAGTAGATATTTAATGCACCCTGTTGCGAATTTTTATATGCGAATAAGAAAATGGGGCTTGAAATCAAAGCTGGAGGTAAGTCTGACAAATTGATTACTTGTACAACTAGATAGATTGAAAGATATTATTTTTCTTGAAAGCTAGTACTTCTCCAATAATTTCAACTCAAGATCCTTGCTCGCTCCATCGCGGAGATACGACACGTTTCGCAGAAATAAAATAATTAGCAATTAAACGAAATATGTTTCGGGAAGTTTAAGCGAGTCGGTGCGAAGTTAGCAAGTTTTCGCGCCCGTGGCGTAGAATACAGATATTCGGAGGCTCACTCGGAGACGAGGAATCTCCATCCGATCTTTCCCTTCGCTTTCGCCGACAACTTTTTCATACTTCTTTAAACGACTTTCTCGATCTAAGAAACTCGTTCGCGAATCGAAAATATCGGTTTTCTCTGCCCGTTCCCCTTATCCAATTTTGCAGTCGTATAATTAAAGTACCCCGAGGGCGACCCTCTTTCCTCGTTAAGTCTGTTGGCTGATAATCACATCAAGAGTGTTGTACATAAGAAGGCTCGAGCTAGCTCTAGTTGAAATATTCCTCGGCTCTGCGGCAGGGCAAAATTTCTCATACTAATTCCGACGAAGTTAAATTTTAATTGAACAGGATTACTCAAAGAATTCAAAGAGCCCGTCGTCTTAATTAAAACGGTGTAGGGAATGTGCTACGGTGACAGAGGAGGAATCTCACGTGCGATCCCGTCTCCCGATAAAAGATATTAATTAATTGGAGGCAGATCACTTTCGAAACGGCGCGCGCAAGAGAGAGAAAGAGAGAAAGAGAGAAAGAGACGGTGCCGAAGCAGTTTTCATTCATCGATTACTTCGGTCATCCCTTCTGCTTGTTCGCATTTCAATTTCCCTTCATCTCGCTCGAGCAACGACGAAGTAAAAAATTAACAGCGCCGCTGGAAAATTATCTCCACGTGTTGCGCATATTTTCGACTGCGAAAACCGTGCGCACGAAACAAAATTAACATACACGATCGCGGCGATAATATTCGCTCGCGTTTCTAGCTGACGCAGAACCCGAAGATACGCATCGCGAACGTAATTACAAATAGAGTGTCCGCGGCGATGAAAAATTATGCGAGGATTAAACGCGGTGTTATCTCAATGAGCAAGATTGAAATATGCATGATTTCATTCGGTCGGCCGTTGGCAAAAATTCAACCGGGGTCCATTTATAAAACAAAACCGGGACAATTTCAACGCAGCGAATGAAAAAGATACATTGCTAGTGAAAGGCCGTATTAATTCTGTGAACAGAATTAAGCTCCATTCACCGGCAGTTTCTTTGGACATGGGAATTACATTTCGTGCAAAACCCCAGTTCATGACGTTGGATTCGCGGATACGAAAATAGCGCGCCTTCGGTGCGCCGTCGTGAGCAAATAACAAATCAATGGAGACAGGTGTACCAGTTTACGTTTATTCTTGCTCACCGCGTGTCCCTGTATAATCTAATTTTTCTGCGCTCCGACCGCAGGGTCTTGAAATGAATCGTCCGAGAAAATGATCAAACAGTGAACACTCTCGCGTCGATGCCTCGTTATCCGACACGTGAAATAACGAAGACACAAAACGGGCACACCACGAAATTGTCAAAAAGTTCTGATTGCAGTCCTCCGAGATCCAGCGAGCAAATACCGGGATCTCGATTCGATCTAATCCTCGATCCGGGGATCGGATCGCAAACGCAGAACCAATCTGAAAATGTTTACAACTCGGCGGAACACGTTAGCCAAAATCCTTGCGCAAGCTTCGGCAGAATTGACGTTCCAGCGTCTCGGGAGCGAAAGAGACATTCGGAGGGTGACGGAGAGACAGGGAGGGGCGGGTGAGGAGAGGGATAAACAGGGAGAGATGCAGACAGAGAGAGACAAACGGAGAGAGGCAGACATAGAGGGACAGACAGAGAGACAGACAGAGAAATAGTTACAAAGAGACAGACAGAGAAACAGTTACAAAGAGACAGACAGAGAGATAAATAGAAAGACAGGCACAGAAACAGAAGAAGAGAGGTAAACAGAGAGATAGAGAGAGAAACTGAGAGGCTAAAAGAGAAATAAGGAATCTAAGAAAGAAAGAGACTAAGAAAGAGAGAGAGAGAGATATTGCGAGAGAAAGACTAAGAGACAGAGAGACTTAAAAAGGGACAGTGAGAGAAACTAAGAAAGTTGAGAGACTAATATAGAGTGAAAGAAATTATAAATGATAGAGCATAAGAAAGGAGGGAGTGATAGGGAGAGTAACTAGCAATGAGAGAGACTAAGAGAGAGATTGAGAGAGAGCTACACTAAGAGAGAGAGGGGGGAGTAAGAGAGGGAGAGAGATAAATAGAGGGAGAACGGAGAAGAAATGAGAGAGATTAAGAAGGTGATGGAGGTTATGAAACAGAGAGACTTAGAAAGAAGAAGTAAAGGAAACTATGAAAGTGAGTGGCTAAAAGAGAGAGGGAGAGTATGAGAGAGAAAAAGAGAGAGAATTAGAGTAAGAGAGATAGAAACAGAGAGAGAAGGAGAGTAAGAGAGACAGAAATAGAGAGAGGTGGAGAAAGACACAGAGAAGAGATGAGAGAGACTAAGAAGGCGACAGAGGTTAAGAAACAGAGAGACATAGAAAGAAAGAGTAAAGGAAACTATGAAAGTGAGTGGCTAAGAGAGAGAGGGAGAGTAACAGAGAAAGAAAAAGAGAGAGAGTTTTGGTTTAAGCCACGTAACTGGGAGGCTGTTCCACATGCAGGAGTCTCGGTCTCCGGTAATATTTGATGTACGGGACGACCGTGGCTGTACGGTTGCCATATTTCTGCCGACTTTGCGAACCGTTTTAGTTTTTCGTGCTGGTTGGAAGGCTTCCAGTTGCCGGACGCGCCGAGAGAAACCTCCGTCCTCCCCGCGCGCCTCGGCCGCCCGTTAAAATATACTCCGGTTCAATATGTGTGAAAACGTACGGTTGGCTCGTATGTTACTACGTGCCTGGTCGAGGCCACTGTACACACACCACTGACACTGGCACGTGAACGCAAACCTTCACATATTTGTCCACATAGTGACCCTGTGCGCACATACGTGACGGCAAATTCCGCTCCGAAACTTGTTTCCCTGATTCTTCACGCTCGCAGCGCATCGCCCCAGCAATCTTTGCTCCGGTGAACCCTGAACCCGGCTAACTCGCTGTCCACCGTCAGTTCGTTTCGACAATTTTTCTGTTTTCTACGTAATTCAACGCTGGACGATGCCGTGTGTTAAGAGTTCGTTCTTTCGCAAGGAAAAATTAAGCCAAGTTCGAGAATTTCGTTTCACCTCGGAAAATTGGGAACTTTAATCCTGTCTCTGTTCATCGTTCTGTGCAATAGCAAATTAAGAAAAGTTTATTTCGTACGTTTCAATGAGATTCTAAATTAATCGGTAGACTATATACGTCTTCCTGTGAAATACAAAACTCTTCTTTTTCTTTTACAATTGCAAATTCTCAACAGTTTTTCACCGTCGTTAATTTCGTTTACAGATTTTTCTCATAACCGTATAAAATCTGCAGTCCATTTGTAAGCCCGCGAATAGTCCCGCATACTTCAGCAATTTTTATTCTCGGAGCTTTGAAAATTATTAACTACCTTTTCATTACAATACCGAATCTCGACAAACGTGCTCTTGTAATTTTCAACAGAGATCCTGGAAAAGTCACTCCGACTCGGCACGACGCAGAAATAAATTATTATAGAGGGATTGTAGTCGGTCCCGGTTTTTCCTTCTCCCGTCTACCCGCCCATCGCTCTGCTACGATAAAAGTTTCCACTTAGAATTTCGTATGCTTCATACATCGTTTCGAGTCCACCAAAAATACGGTGTTCTCTCTTTCTCTCTATTTCTCTTCAAATCCGTACCGACCACGTACAACCAACAATTTCTGTTGCTAACAACGTTGAAATATTCTCAGACGATTTATTCATCTTTCCCGCGAATCCACGGCGATATTACCGACTACAGTGCTTTGTATCTGTATGAGTAAATTAGTCGGGAGGAGTGTCTGCAATTCAGTTACTCTTCCTCAGATTAACCGCTACCGACGTCGCTGCTGTTAGCGCATAAGAGTGCATTGTGCTCGCCGTATACGCTTATGATTGCGCCGTAATTCGCCGGGGAATGTGGTTGGTTCCACGGAGAAGTGTGCAGAAGTAAAGGAAAATGTAAATGAAACGCGTGGCGTGACTCGGAGCTCGATGGAAGCCAAGATACCTTCCACCCGGTCGGACTAATGCGAGGATATACTACTTCGAGCTCGCATAAATCCTAAATAAACACGCTGGATCCGAATCTGTCACGATCCACGGTTGGTTCCTCGATCGTAACCGTTCCTTTGCCTCGGATTATAATACTCGTTTGTCCTTGACTTTCCCTCAAATTATCGATCCTCCAGGCTCGATCATCTACGCCTGGATCTCTCGTTAGCGTACGACAGCGGAACGGCTCGATACCCTCGACGACGGAGCGTAACACAGTTTGATGTCTCCACTGTCTTCTCCCATTAACGTTCCCGATCTGCATATCGGGTTACCATCGAACTCGTGACTCCCATACGTTTCACGATCTTCCGCAAGCTTATCACCGGCTGATAATGAACCATCCACTATCAACGGAGTACGGCCGCGATGCCGTCGACCGGTTCCCTTCGATTTTCTCGTGTTCCGTGGCAGTTAGCGGCGGCCCGCTTCCGCAACAGGCATGCCCGGAGTAATCGTGTCGCACTGCTCGTTTTTCTCGGGCCGAAGCCATCGATCGGGCCTGCTCCGGGCTTGTCAGGATCGTGCATCGTCGATGAGGACGACCGTGTCACTGATGCACAGTTGCACCGGCCGCCACCGTCTGAAACCGTCCCGATAACTCCACAGGAATTTATTCGGTGCCGCTCCTGCTCGTCGACGCAGAATTTCCGACTAGTCAAACGACTTCGCATTTATTTATTGTAGTCAGTACCACGCGATTGCGGCCCAAGAAAAATTGATCACTGAAAAATTCCAAGAGGAATTTTGCTGTTCGACTTTCTCGTAATTGGATGCACTGCCACATGCACTGATGGAATTTATTAATTGCAATTGGAATTTTGCTACGACTGTAGTGGATATTGTTAAACTATAGAAACGGGTTATTCTACACAGTATTGCAGGATTAGAACCGAAGAAAAATTTTTGACTGAAAAATTCCACTAGGGATTTTGCTGTTCGATTTTCTGGTAATCAGATGGGCTGCAACATGCAGTGAAGGAATTTCTTAATTGCAATTGGAGTTCTGCTACGTTTTTAGTGGAAATTGTTAAACTATGGAAACGGTTTATTCTACACAGTATCGTGGGATTTGGAGCGAAGAAAAATTTATGACTGAAAAATTCCACTAGGAATTTTGCTGTTCGACTTTCTGGTAATCGAATAAGCTGCAACCGGCGACGATGAAATTCTCAAATTGCAATTGGAATTTTGCAACGGTTTTACTGGAAATTGTTAATCTATAATAGCTGTTTATTCTAGACAGTAATTAGTCACTGAAAAATTGCAGTAAGAATTTCCTGGTTCAACTCTGTGGTAATCGGATGGACTGCAACGTGCGACGACGGAATTTCCGACTAGCAATTGGAACATTGCTACATCGTGAATGAAAATTGTTAAACTGTGCCAGTTACTCACTATACTCACCATTACGAGACTGTAACCAAAGAAAAATCGCACCAGAAATTTCGCGGTTGAACTCTCTGGTAATCGGATGGGCTATAATACAGGACGATGGAATTCTCGAATGGCAATTGGAATTTTGCAACGTTCCGTATGGAAATTGTTGAACTATGTTAGCTATTTATTACATGCAGTACCACAGGCTCGCGGCAAGGATTATACGGAGCCGCAAAAAGGGCAGGAGACGCACAGAGTCATTCCGAAAATGAATATTGCAAATCGTATCCGTTCCATTGCAATATTGTTTATCTGCCGATCTCGATGACGCGGTAGCGCCACAAGTGGTTAGCAGAAGAACGAAGAACTCAACCAGGCGAAGAGACCTCGCCCAAGAAGACGTATCGCCGACCATGCATCAAGGTATAATTCTATGAAAAATGATACGGTCGCTGGGGATGAACTATCCCGGCGATGCATGTCTCTAAAACTGAATGATCAGCTTATCGAGTCTCTTATCAGAGGTCCAGGTGCTAGCCGGGGCATCAATCCCGGCAGCCCGGTGAAATTTCAGCTGTTCAACCATGGAAGAGGTAAGGTTTCCGGGCTGGGGACGGCTCGCAGGAAGAATTACACCGTGAACTTTCCATTTCCGGGGAGTAGGTCGCGCCACGGCAAGAATTAAGCAAGGGAAAATATCGCCTAGGTGAGCGCGCCGCGAAAACTCTATGGCTCCGGCAAATTTCCCCTGGGTGAGCTTGATAAGCTTTCCGAAAGTTGCACGTCGCTGCGTTGGTTTCTCCCTCTCTTTCTCTCTCTCCCTCTCTCCCTCTCTTTTAAGGGAAAGCGAGAAAGAAGGAGAGAGAAATGGGAGGAAGAGAGTGCTTGCGTGCTTAAGCGAGCTAGCCCGGGATTTCTGACGAATTTAACGGACGATCGAAGTCAACAAGCTCGACGCACCAGCTCGGTTTTATATCCCCCCATCCCTCCCCCTCACCCCCCAAACGATAGAAACGTTCTGATCGCGGCTCGCTGAATGGTTTCCGGGCCGTCTCGATCCGATTAGAGAAATACGCCTAGAAAATATTCGACCGCCGACCGTCTGCGTCCCTCGCCAATATAATGCGATTCTCCGATACGATCCATCACGCCGTGAAACCAATAAACCGCGAACTAATTCCTCCACGTTAATTACTCTCCGGCCGGCATTCACTTTTTCCCCTCTCGACCCCGCGGCGGATCGCGAACTCTCGCCGAAAGAACCGATTTAGAATGCGAACCGCAACGCTTCAATATTCGCGTACCTTCAGAATAAGTCGATATATCGTTGACTGACGTTATCGACGTCGTACAACAACACCAGCTGCCATTGCTGTTCGCGTTCGTATACCAGGTATGTAAATGTGAAACTGATTATTACGTGAAAACGATACAAAATATTCTGTTCGAAGTATCGCGCGTAGGTAGCTAAACGTTTTTCCCATTTTTCTGACAATTTAGCGGATGCAACAGTTTTATTCAAATATTAACAGAAAATCAATGCTGTCAGCAAATCGCAGTTTCCAGTTGATCAGAAAATCTTGATCGGATGTCAGAACAAGAAAATGGCGTCACTGACGCGGTTTGAAAAATCCTATTTCATATTTACAAACATGATAGTTTTTAGTTAACAAATAGAATAAGTCAGACGAATCTTGCTCGGTTCTGAGGGCGAATTCTAATTAATAATTTTACTGTGAAGGCACATATAGAGAACATATGAATATTAACTTTGAGTTCTAGATTGCAACTAGATCTACTACCAAAGATCTCATCTCATCTCGGAAAGATATCATCGAGTATATTTGAATAATTTTTAGAAAGAAGTTCGTCGATTCTAAAAGACAACATGGAATGATAAAGAAACGCAAAAATTAAATTGCTGAAATTGAAAATTGCATTTGTCGCAGTAATGATCGCGCCCGTTGTCAAGATCTGTAACATTTAGCACAATCGAGCAATGTGACGGCTAAAGGCGCTTTTCAACGATGTATGAATTTCACCTGAATATGTCTGTAAATGGGCGCCGGTTTAATGGCAAATGATAATTGGGTTATCGGAGGCAAAGTGACCAGTCCTGCTGATTGGTACGGTTGTTTATTGTTTCACGATCAAAAATAATTAACAAACCTCGGCATTTCGGCGTTACTTTACAACGCTCGCGGGATTGTTTGCCGGACGATAATTGCTTTAACGATGACAGTAATTACAATCGCGCACGCATCCTTAAACGAATGCGGATTGCGCTGCATTTCGCAAAATATTGACTCTGTTTCGATCCGACCGGAAAAATAAAAATAAAATTCTCATTTGTTTCAAGGTCCTCTAAATTCATCGGAGAACCACGCCCCTTTTTAACTCGCTGCTTACAAGGAGACCGCAAAGCCTTGTTTTCCTCGATTCAGTTCAGATTTTGGAAAGTTATAGCATTCTATAACTATAAATGCGACTTATATGCGGTTATATAAATATAACCGTCACTCGACGGTTTTCAAAGTCCATTTTCAATTGTCCATCCGTTGACAAGTGAAGAAGATAGAACTCCACCATAATGAATTTATCGTTTCTATTTGGTTAATGTTTTTAACAATTTCTTCTGCCAATTACATCCAAAATCCTTGACCATATTGCCATCTGATTCTTCAATAAATAAATATAATAACACTCGAGATACAGAGCAACATTTAACACAATTTGCAACGATGAATCAGCGCATTGCTGAAGTCTAAAATTGATGCCTGGACGGCGGGTTCGCATAATGATTTTTTGAGCCAAAACCATGGCAGCCAGCTTCCGGAAACTTTGCGGTCTCTTTCAGGGATGCGTGTAGCAGATTCGATAATTTTTTCAAGTCTGTATCACTGAAAATGCTGTCGTGGTAGAAACATTATGTCTATGCGATTGCCAGTGACATCTTCCTACTATATGATCTAACCACGCTTACTTCTCCGCCCATAAAGCAACGAATTCAATCAACTTCATCTTTTACACTTTATTAAATACCTAGCGCATTATATCCAAGTCATTGACATTCGCTTTCGACTGTCAATTCCAGCGACCGTCGCATCGCGTACTCTAGCCACGCCCATTCCTCCGCCCACCGTCTGTTCGCCCCGCCCACCGTGGATAAACGACTCCGTGAACGGAAATACTAAATAAATTCGACACTTTCCAATCCCGCGGCATTTTAATGAAAATTTAACGCATGCCGTTAACGTTTGAAGTGAAGCGGCGCGGATGACTTCCATCTCGAAGTCAATTTTCAACCCTTCATCGCCGCAGGAAACAGCGTGGACCTTTAATCCCCGCGGCACGAAGACTTCTAGCGCTGAAAGCTTTGAAGATGGAACGTTGATTGCATTCGTCGAACTTCCGGCGCACATGTGCGCTTATGGCTGGCGCGAGGCCGTGAACGATCAGAGAGGCACCGGGAACACGAGCCGAATGAAATTCGCGGATGAAGTTCGTCCCGCGAAGATGAAGTTCGACGCTACATTTAAATGAAACGTTAGAATCAGCCGTTCGATGCGTGACGGGATCTGACCGGGCACGTTTCGCAGAGTGAGAGGCACAGATAGTAAAAAATTGAGAGAGAAAGAGAAAGAGATATCGGTTAATTGCC
The DNA here is from genome assembly GCA_028453745.1 of Agapostemon virescens. NCBI lineage: Eukaryota > Metazoa > Arthropoda > Insecta > Hymenoptera > Halictidae > Agapostemon > Agapostemon virescens. Next base: position 18,385,327 of record CM052082.1, read on the forward strand.
ACGGATTTTTGCGCGGCGCTAACGCGGAATAAAGAGCAGAGCTACGTGCCCGTCATCACGAGAGACAGATGATTCTCGTCACTGTCAACAGATTCTTCCGATGGGTTCGGCGAATTTATGGCGGCCGGCAATCTCCGCGGCTGAAAACAATGAAATTTATGGCAGGGTCGACGTCCAGCTAGGAAAAATTCTGCGAGGACGTGCGCGTACCAACGAATTACGAGTAGTGTCTGCATGAACTGCTTGGAATTTCTGCTCTCGCAACTTCACCGGCATAATCTGTGCTCACGTTGTCGCCATCGACGCGAATTCATTGAAAGTTGCCAGCATCCTCGACGACGCCCGTATCGGACGTCGCCGTAGCCCGTCGGAATCGACGTCGCCGGCTATCGGGCAATATTATTCGATTTACAATGAACGGATCAAAGGATTATGAGCGTCATGTGGAATTGTTTCGCGGATTAACGACACTATCGATCGCGGTAGGGGACCAGCAGCGACGTCTGTTACCGTGAATGCGCTCGATACTTCGTCTCGTCCCGGAAGATGGGTGTGCTGACTTATCCCGCTGATCCTGGAGGGGACTCTAAGACGGAGCGTCCTGTTTCTGCGAAACCAGGGATAAGGATTGCGCCTCTCTTCTCTCCTATCCCTGCTCTGCCCCCCACGTTCCTGTTCCCCGCCGATCTTTTCCTTTCACCGGATCGAATTTCTCTTTCTTCGATGATCACCGGATTACTCGGCTTCGTTCGGCGAGGTTCGACGCGTCGCGTACGGCGCCGCGACATTGGGATTTCAAACCGGATTTTATCAGGCTGTCCGGAGAAGCTGAAAGAGAGAGGAAGGGAGAGGGAGAGAGAGAGAGGGAGTTTGAACGGGCGCGGGATTCTTTTTGCAAATTCAATTCGCAATTACTTCGCCGAACGGCGTCCGGGCGGACGCTGCCGTTCGCCCGAGTCAGCGAACAGAGAGAGAGTAACGGAAGCATATTCTGCGAAATAACGATCTGCACGTCGCCCGGAGAAATATCCCGGCCAATTCATTCCGGCTGTTTTATTACTTGATTGAAAAAGAGTCCGTGTACTCAGAGGCCGTGTCATGCATACAAGGAACCCGGCTACGGAGAGGACACAGAGCCAGGCAGCGCGATATATACGTGTCCGGGCATTAATTCTACTTTCCTGCCTCCTCTTTTTGCCCGACGGCCCGGCAGACCTATCCTACAAGTTTATTGTCGTGCATCGTGCCGCTCCTCCGCGACCGTGCACACGTACGGCGCATCGACGTTCCGCGGATTATTTATGGAGCTGTAGCAGCCGTACGGAGGGAGAACGATCGATCGATTCGGAAGCGGTCGAACGGCCGGAATGCCGGGACAAAAATTAAGGAAGGCCACGGAAAGTTCTCCGCGACGATCGTCACTGAAGAATTAGACTTGTGGCGGCTGTACCTGCTTCTTGCTAGTTCCTGATCCGCCTCCCGTTCATACATACACCGTCCTTAACTGCCTTCCAGTAGCCAACGTCTAAGGCAGGGTCCGCTAGTCAGTCTTATTGACGAGTCCTCTAGCGGACCTAGGACGAAACACTCCCCCTTCCTTCTTTTCTTTTCTCTGTCTCTCCGCCACACTTTCAGTAGCCACCACACTGGTGACCCTGACGAACAACAACAACAACACAACCTTCTGATGGGTGAAGATGACAACAACTTAACCTACGATTAACGTTCGCGAATTTTGTGCCGAAAACGTAAACAAGCTCGAGCAGCCTTCGAGCCATTCGCACGACTTTCATAATACGCTGATCGGGCACATTTTCCAAAACATTTACAGCAGTTGAATTATTTACCATTGTACATAACGGTGTGGCAATTTTTAGTGGTGCCTCTGAGTCACCGTTCGAGTGCAAAGGAGTAAACAATCGTCACACAGTCGACGCTGCACTCTCGACTCGATACTTTCTTACTTTTGCAAAAAAATATCGAATTACCTGACTAGGACGGGACCGCGGAGAACGGCGGTTTCTTAAGTGCGAATTTAATAATTGGACAGGGGACGCGTCCCCAATATTAAATTGCACGGCGCGGCGTGACTCGCGGAGAGCAATTTCTCCGGGCGTCGTGCGCAAAAATAATTCATCGACGCCCGACAGTGGCAAGGTGTCCGGTATCTGGTCCGCGAGCCGTCCAACCACGGAAGAAAATAACGCTTTCATTCACGGGGACGCATTTATCAACTCTTTACACTCCCCGCGAACGAAAGACGAGAGGATTTATAGCGTTCACCTGTCGCTCGCGCGTTAATAGCCGCAGACAATGTTCCAAGGGGGAATCGAGAGAGAAGGAGAGAGTGTCAGAGGAGGAGAAAGTGTGTCGGTAAAAGAGAGACAGAGAGATAGAGAGAAACACAGAGGGTGAAGGAGAGAGGAAGACAGCAGAGACATCCTGGAAGCTGACGACGAAGCGGCAGGAGAGGAAGCGCCGCAGGAACTTCCGTCAAAGTTTGCGGTTTCGCGCGTCTCTCGTCCCTTCCCCGCGGATATCTGTACGGCCAAGTTTTTTTCGCGCGGTCTACGCCGCAAGAAATAAATCCCGGCAAACCCTTCGTCTGGAAATCGAGGAGACGAAGGACCGGACCCAGCCCATTGTTCGCCGACGGTTGACGGCCGCGAAAATAAGAATCGGCAGCCATTGACTGCCGTATTTTTCAACGGGCGAAGAACCCGCGGATCTCGTGTCCGAGCGCGACAACCGATTTCTCGGAAAACGCTTCCTTCCGACGGCTTCCGGAAATCGACATCCCCGCCGATTGTCTTCGGGATATTTCACAAACTTTTTCCGCAGTCGTCGAAACTGTAAAAACAACGCTCCCCGTTTTCGCTATGATATTTCTCGGTGAGATATCGCAGCAAGAAACCTCTCGTCGTTCGATCACACGCGAATATAAACGACTCCACGCAATTAGCTTCGATTAACAATTTAGGCAAATCGATCGGTTCTTGTCTAGACTGTGCCCTTGCTCGTTCGCTGCATACGTGTCTTTCCGATTTCTGCTATTTTCGACGAGTGGTTCTGATAGAATGTGTAATTCTTTAAATATAGAAATTGTAATTTGTTCTGGATTGTAAGAATTGTGAAAGATTTTTGAAATTGATGTCACGATCGATCGCCTCTTTGAAACATTCACGAAGATCGTGTAATTTATGTGCTCCCACTGCTGCAGGATTTTACTCGTCCTCGAACTGTAGACAATGTCTTGTGCCAAAGTTCAAAAGGTCTGAATATATTATTCAGTTCTTTGAAGTCACAATGAAGCACTACTTTCCTGCTGTCAGTATTCTACGTTCAGGACGAATGTGCAGATGAAACGAACCTGGAATTCCTTTTCGTGCTAACGAATTATTCATAATGTCGCTGCGGCTGGCGCGGTTGTAAAATAAATCGCGAGGATAGGGGGTTTACGTGATAAATCAAGCCAACCAACCTGGAAACCTGCTTACCGAAACAAAACTGACCCTTTCGCATCCTTTCTGAATTCAATCAGAGCGCAGACACCGTCTGCCAGGGCGAAGTGATAGTTTGCTACGGCAAACTCTCGCGTTCAATTTATATTCGAAACATAAAAATATATATTTGTAAATGTAAAAATATATTTTTTAACAACGCAATTGGAAAGGGAAACGAAAACCCGCGAAATGTTTCCATAGAGTACGGTCTCAGGACGTATGAACTGTTTCGGAAACCACAAAGGGATCGAATCAGTCATTATGCAACTTGGCAGTCTCGCAAATTCGATGTAAGCAGTTATATTTACCACATAATGCTCGGCGAGGGAAAGCCGTACGAAATTGTGCAGCTCCGGTCGTTTCGCTTCGTAACATTTGTTCGTTAGAACTGCGGAATAAAATTAATAACGGTAATGCGATTTGATTACGACTAACTGCTCGCGGAACGGCGACAAAGGCTCGCGAATCATAATTGTATACTTTGACAATTAAAATCGTTGCTCGTTGTTCCCACGACTTAGCGAATTTCTAGCTTCGTTGCTGGCGCAACGGTTCCGCCCGTGTCGCCGTCGAAATAGACATTCGCTTTAACGAATTATCTATTTTGCCACGTTTGTCTTTTTTATTCGCACGTCAAACTTCAATTACGCCGAGTGGCGTACCGGCGAATTTATTTCTATCCGAGTGCAATGAGCCGAGCTAGACGAATTCCTGCGCGATGGAATTTTTAATTCGACGCTGCGCGGAGAACGGTTCGCCGTTCATATTGTGAATGTGCAGCTGCACTTTAGCGCTTTTCGAATTCCGTCGGTGTTAACGCTCGCAGTAAGAAATATTAGTAGATGTGTTTGCTATGGAAACAGTTTTACAAAATTCACCGCCACACCGTCCGTAGTTTTCAAATGAAGCTTGCAGAGTGTATACGTAAGAGTGTGTAATTTAAAATGCGTATAACGGTTTTTTAATAAAAAATTATTTCGCTCTGAAAATGATTCGCGAAATTTATTATGAAGTGTAGATGGCTCACAAATACTTGTGGTAAAAAGAATGTCATAAAATAGACTGTCCATCATTCAATTGCAGTTACTTTTGGTCGAAATTTAGTGAGTTTATAGATTAATATGCATAGTTGCAAATGAACATTTCTTCATCCAAAATAATTTTCAGATTTCACTCTGTCGCAATTTAGTATAAATAGCAGTCCAGGAGTAGTTTCATAAAATAATTTACCATACCTCTGATTCATTTCATATCCGCACACAACTTAGGGAATTTGTAGACAAAAGTATATAGTTCAAGACGTATATAACAATTTTTTAACAGAAAATTATTTTACTCGAAAATAATTCTGAAATACCACCCACGCGATCTATCAAAAATACCACTTAGAAGAAGCTTCATAAAATTATTTACCATACTCGTAATTTATTTAGTATCTTCACACAACTTTGGAAATTTGTAGACAAAAGTATATAGTTTAAGACGTATATAACAATTTTTTAAGAGAAAATTGTTTTACTCGAAAATAATTCTCAAATGCCACCCACGCGATCTATCAAAAATACCACTTAGGAGAAGCTTCATAAAATTATTTACCATACTTGTAATTTTTTTAGTATCCACACACAACTTTGGGAATTTGTAGACAAAAGTATGTAGTTCAAGACGTATATACCAATTTTTCAGAAGAAAATTATTTTACTAGAAAATAATTCTGAAATTCTGTCCATGCGTTCTAGGAAAATAATCACAGCGAGATTATAAATAGTCTAAAAAGAATTGTCCGCTGCATTTGTGATTTTACAGATATCTCAACAAAACTTGACGAGTTTATACAGAGAAATACCCAGTTTGCCATGTCCCAAATCCTTCCTTGCTGGCAAATGTTTTTTCGCGTAAAAAAATTGTCGAAGATCGGCGTTTTCCGGCAGCGAGAACCAGACACTTGGAGCGATTTCGAAAAATGTTCGCATGAGATTTCGCGGTACTCTTGAATGATTCGCACAGTCTGGAAACTCGGGGCTCTCGTTACGATCGCGACGGAGAACTGGGAACTAGCTGCGTGCCGAAATAAGAGCGCAAACAGTCGTGTGCATCGACGAGCATCGTGCACTCGAAGGTAGAAATAAAACGAGCAGCCGGTTGCTTAGAACAAGGCTCCCGGAATATTGTTTATTCGACGCGAGCATTTCCGTAGCGCGGAAAGCAATGCCGTGTGTTCTTTGAATAATAAACGATCTCGTAAAACGTTACGCTTCGCAGCCTCCGATTCGAACCGCTTCAAATTATTTCTGCCGTTAAATAGTCGGAAATGCATATCTTTTTTCGTTGTTTTTTTTTTGTTTCAAACCGGCAAGAAATTTATTTTATCTGCCCGTCGGCGATCGCATACATATTATTCGCCTGTGTTACAAGCAACTGTGTAAAACGCAATTGCACCGCAAAGCTGCGCGAGCCCCGCGGAAAGTTTTATCCGCCGCATGATCCACCTCTTTATTTTCGCAATTAATTTTTATTCGCGACGTTTATTGCATATGAAAATTAAAATTTCCGGATATCAGAGATATTTTCCAATCCGTTGATGTTATTAGTCTTTACGGGAAGGTAGCTTGCAATAATCTTTGAAAGAAGCTGCAATAAAATTTTATCGTCTCTTTACATTACGTCCGACCCATTAAAATAATTATTTCCCACAGTCATAAACTTTCAATTCCACATTCACTTACATGGCTACATAATAACGATACTTAACAGCTGTAAAGAATTCTCCGGGCCCCTAATTTCAAATGATAACCACAAATTGTTAGTTATGGTCGCTAAACCGAGGTAGAAAAATCTGCAAGAGACGCAGTTAACCGACTTACCGACGACGAGGTGAACAACGTGTTTGAGGTTATGCTCAAATGCTAAATTCGCTGTGTGTTAATGAATAATTTAGGAGACGATCGCTGTTTTATTATGTAGCGTCTGGTTATTATTAGGCTCCGCGATCATGCCCGTCTGCGGGCGAGCTTTTATTCGTGTAAATCTCGAGGAAAGCAATACCGGGCTCGGGACACTGCGACATTAGGAGAAGGCGCAATATAAAGGAAGAAAACTCTTAAATTTCTGACGGCGCGGGCTTCGATATTGTTTCCCGTCGGAGACGTGTGTCGTCATAAATTCAAAATCAGCAGCGGATGCGCGGAACAGTTCCTGACAGTGTGCTCCGCATGCCAGATACAAGACGTTCGACTTTCGCGAACAGAATTCCGCGACGGATCGACCGACACCGTCGACACGCTGTTAATACGTAGAACGTCGCTGGGATCCGCCATATTTGTAGCTTCTCTTCCAACAAACCACTGCATAAATAATGCTCATTGTTTATCAAAGAAAGCTTATGCAGATTTACATTTCCACATCCTCTGACAAACTCGACTGTCTGCATTAACAATTCCGTTTCTCGACACGAGAACTGCCGAACGAGGTAAAACGATTTGTTACTAATTTTTCCTTCTACGATCACTGAAATTATAAAAATATTCTCCGAAGAATGCTTCGAATGAATTTGTTTATTGACATTTGAAAAGTAGGTGGAAAAGACAGAATAACGTTTTGCAATTTGAGAATTCTTCTTTGAGAAAATTGAGTTTGAACGGTTTGTGTGTCTGGTCATTAATGCACTGATTCTACTTACGGTTGAGGCAGGCGAACACAGTGAATCTTCAAACTTATTTTTATAGATTAAGTGAATGATTACTTTGTATGTCTGAAGAGATTCTTCTTTCTGATAGAATAGTGACTACTGCTGCTATACTGCATGTGCGCAAATAAATGCATCTAATGTACGTAGATGCAAAATAATCATATGAATGTATAAGTGTAATTTAATATATTAGAATGCATTCAATATTGAGATACAATATTATGATTACATTTTATTTTTTAAACAGATGCATATTAATCAAAATTGTGCTAGGTCTGAATGGACGTAGACTTAATTTATTACTCAGTACTTATTCATTATTGCTTATTATTACTTGAACTGCGATTAAGTAATTTTTTAAAATGCTTACAGATCGAGACAAGCAGTCGGGTTCTGGAACTGCGAGGAAATCACGGAACAAGGATTCAATAATTATTAAATAACCGTATTCGATTGAACAATGTTCTCGCGCGATGATACTGCGCGCGAATTTTCAATGAACGAAAAAATTTCATACAGTATTTCGATTTTATCGAGTGATGTACTGTCACGTGCACGTATGGCGCGAATATAAAATGAAAAATCTTTCATTATGAAAACACGGCATATCGGATGCAAAATAAACATCCCTTGAAACCTGGTTGCTCCATGGAATGAGCAACCATTTCGATCATTTCCTGCGAATTGGCACCACTTGTCCATGAATGAAGGAATTATGAAATAACCATTTCACATTTCATACATCAGGAAATTTAAACATCAAATCGGAAGCGATCGATCGTGAAACTTCAGATTACCATGCGCAGATTTACCAACTTCAGATTCTCTGCATTACCATAGTTTTCTCTACATTAAATGGCAATCATTCACCTCCAGTATAGCAGCACCAGTAATCTACAAAAATAACTTTGAAGATTCGCCGCGTTCGCGTGCCATAGCAATAAGTAGAATCAGTGCTTAAGACTAAGCACAAAACGTTCAAACTCAATATTCACAAAGAAGAAGTCTGAAACTAGCAAACATTATTCTTTCTTTTCGATCTACTTTCTCACATATGTATATTCATCCTCGTACATCGCCGTATCGTTGACAGTCCGTACCCCGTAAACGCATCTATTTTCAGTAGTCCGCGACGTTCCGCCGCCGCTGCAACATTATCAATATTCCCAGGTTGTAATAACAACATGGATCGCGAAACGGGGGCAAAGCAGCGGGGTAAATATTGATACGGAGGGGCGAGAATTATCGAATCCGGAAATTCGATGAATAAAAATCCGCGGACGACCGGAGATTCGATCGTAGGGTCACTTATAACTCCGCCGTCGATGCGTCGAGCGATCCTTGGACTCGCCGTATTGTTCCTTGAGAACAAGTTTACCGGAAATAGAGTGCCGTACAGAACGAATGCACTCCGTTACGGGGATACGTGTCGGTGAAGGCGTTAGGGGTTGGTCCGCGTGGTGGTGTACGGGGGGTGGACGAGGACGGGGGTTTTGTGCGCGACGCTGGAAAAAGAGATGCAGGACAGGGAACGAGGAGAAATAGGAAAAAGAAGCTGCAGAAAGGGAGGCTGGGTCGACGGGGAGGGAGGAAATAAATGGGACAAGTGCAGGAGAGAGAGAGAGAGAGAGGGAGAGAGAGAAGGAAACGGCGAGGAAGAAGAGGAAAGTACGACGGGGAAAAGGGGGCGAAAGGGGGAGGGGAAAAAGAGTATAAAATCAAACGAAACAGAAGACACAAAATGGATGGGAAATCGAAGGGAGCACGAAGGCTGGAAAATGTAACTGGAATTAAAGGGAGCACCGAGCAGATGGGAATGGAATAATATGCCTGACAAACGAGACTTTATTGCGACCGGCTATGTACAGGTGCGTATTAGTCGGGCAATTCTTACCTGCGACACAACCGTCTCAGAATATCGGCGGAATAAAGAACCTCGCGGAAACGGAAAGTCCTTGAGAGTTGAACAAGGCACCGGGACGCCTGTAAAATTTAGTGTCGCGAATAAAGAATTTTATTTTCACTGTTGTAAGCCGACATGCAATTCGCGCGTCGCTCGGAACGAACGGCAACGTATCCCCGCGCATCGAAACGACGAGCTCGAATTCTGCTGGTCAATATATGTCTGATAATATTGCCGGTGGTTGCCGATGACTTGCAAATACGACCTCGTGGAAATAGATCGATCAACCGCTTGCCATACAACTTTCTTTGCCGCTACAGTTATTATAACGTCATCGAAAATGTTACCGAAGAAAAACCGAAATTTATATTTTTTGTACGACTACGTTTACTTCCACGTTGAAATATTGATTAAAATGGAATAACATTTTGGAAAGGCGTTTATATTTGTTAAGCTTTGGTTAAAATCTTTGGCACGAATCTGGCTCGTTTTAATACAGCAAGGGGTTAATTAGAACGAACGCGGAGAGTAAGACGCCGCGAACGGAGTAGATATAATATATCGGAGAATTTAATATAAATTCGTAAAAGTCCGCAGTTGTGAATTCGAGAGTATGTCGATCTGCGAGGAATGCGAGAGCGGAGAATTAATGTTCATTAGATTTAGTGTACTGAAACCGGAGAGGACGAGTAAATTCGAGCACGTCGGTTTCGATAATAAATTTGTGACGCGGGGGGTCGAAGGAGGAAAAACGGAGTCCGGTTGTCGTATAAAGATTCTTTCGATCATTTCGCTCGAAACGGTTTCGCGACATGAATACTTATTGGATAGTGTTCCATACAGCAACGAGTTATTTTCACGTGCATTCAATTCCCGGCGCGAATAGACCGATCGACCGGGGCCGGGGGCCGAAATCCCAAGCCATTACCGGCGAATACAGACATACACAATCGGTATTCTAGGGTTGAAACTTTCATTAACTGCAGATGCGCGAATTCCCTGCTCCAATTAAATCGGCGGGCTCTCGAGGCGGATCTAAGCCCGTCGCTTCTGTTTATTTCGTCTGAAAGTTTTATACCGCGGTTATAATTGTCGTTAATTCCGCGTATATCGGGCCATCGACGTTCGACATGAATAGCAAGGTTCATTCCATAAGAGTACTGTTCAGTTTCTCGTATTGGGACTTTGCACACGTGTGCATAGGTATTTGAAGTACACACTGTGTATTTTCTAAGCAAATGTCATCAAAATCGTGTGACTTATATATTTTTTTATAGAAAGCGTTTTGAGAAGCATGTGCTGATTGTTGCCACGATTCCGATGCCCCTGCTGATCGAGAATATTCTGATCTCTTTTAGGGATATTAATAATATTTTTTTCTTGGGATTTTGCACACGTACGTATGGGTATTTGGAGTACGCACTACAATTTTATGAAATTTGTGAAGTTGTTGGTTTGGCGCTGAAACGTTACCGAGCCGGAACGCGAATTGTAACTCATTGCATATTTGTTTTCACATACTCCGCGGCGGGAATGCTTTGTGAAGATCGCGAGGGGCATGGAGGGGGGGTTACAGTGGTTTGGAATGAAGACGAATAACGGCTGAAAATATTGATGAATTTTTAACGTTCACTGTTCCACGCGCAGAGAGTTGCAAAAGAAATTCCATTCCGAGGCTCCGCTCGGTGTGAGTAGAAACGGCGAGCAATGGCCAGACGCAGCAGCAGTGGCGGCGGCGGCGGCGGCCACGTATTTAAAAGTATGCGAACCCGCCGAGCTTTTTAATTCAATTTCCGTGCAGCAGGGAAGGAAGTCATTTCAACATTTCAGCTCATTTCTGTACAAACACGGGAAACAGAAGGATGAGGAAGTCATTTCGACGTTGCAGCTCGTTCCGGCACAAAGGCGTGTCCAACTGTTAACTTCGCCGCTTTAAACGAACGGGATCGACACGAAATTTTTACCGTTATCCTCCCACGCAGCTTGCCCATGGTACTTACCTTATAATCACTATCATTTATATTACGTCGTATGCGTTACATAGTAATAATTGTATAAATCACTCTCGCACGTTAGGCAATTTATCCGTTCATATTTCACACTACAATGTACAGCTCCGGTCGTTTCTGTTTAATTTATAATTCTACATCTTGAGACATATTACAGCGAAAGATACTTGCGTAAAATATTGAAACGAAAACGGAGTTAATATCCACTAAAGAAATGTCGTTTAAAGTTACTTTAACAATTGGCTTAAATTTTAACGAAATACCTGTGTCCAAAGAGATTATTCCTGAATTATTGACAGACAGTGTAGAGAAAACTCAATTTTGTGTCATGCCTCACAAGTGTGCGAAGGTATAGCATGCCAGACAGCATATTAATTGTTCTTTTATGCATTTTCTCATGCTTTATCGCTTCGGAACATTCGGGCATCTAGAGACAAATATGTTTCTGAGCACGATCGTCAAATTGAAAGTGTACGGCAACGTGTTAAACATAATTTTTTTTCACATTTATGCATACTTAAGCGATTCTTACGTGGGTTAAACAAAGGGCTTTAATAGTAGCGGAGAAAGAAGGGTCGGTCGAAAATTGCGTGAATAATTTATCGGTGGCGGGGGAGGGGGCTTTCGTTTCAGGAAAAAAAGGAAGGGACAAATGCTTGAATATTGATTAATGTCGGCGGAGGCACGCGAGTCATTATCACCGGGCAATATTGTATGCAAAGCAACTGAATATTTACGGGAACGGTGTGGCCGTCGGACGGCGCCGGGCCAGGTGGCTGAAAAAGGTCTTTGACGAAATCCGTAACGTGCAATCTGCCAAAAGCAGCCTTTGACAGGCGTACGGTGTCACTCGGCGCAATCCGGTGTGTGATATCGATTCAATTCTCGACGGACCCACCTTTCCCCACCCTTTCATCTGGTTGCTAATTTTCGCGCTGCCGGATTACACAAGGAGTCTCGTCGATCTTTGAAACGGAATATCTTCGGCGGGGGAGTCGTTCAACTTGCACGGATCGTGGAAGCCCTACACTCCTGGCCCAAAAGGAACGTAGCGTAATTTTTGTTATCGCCGCCAGATTATTTTCCAAGCGACATCGCGATACCCTCTGCCCGGAATTATCATGCGAAAAATCGACTACCCTGGATTGCCTGATCTAGACACCAAACAAGATGGTACCGGACAAATGACGAGTTTATAGCTCTTCCAGAAATTTCAAATAGTACAAAATTTAACAGAATTAAAAGAAATCTATGAAACCAACAAATTTCTCCCTATCTCCTGTACCTCATAGTTTCAGTAGATAATTTAAATATAACATAAAAATAAAATTTCAAGCGAAAAATTCCGAACGTAAGTATAATTGAACAAAATATGAATTGAAATGTTCTTCAGACGATTCTAAACAACATTTCCCTTTGCCAGATTGCGATTCGAAACTTCGTTTCCGTATAATTAACGCAAAACACGAACCAATCACGGCGCAGCGAGGAGTGGTCTATGCCAGCGTGACATCATCCTCGCCACGCCCTGATTGGCCCGTGTTTTTCTGGAATAACTCGAGAACGGACCGTTGAATCGCGATCTGGCAAAGGAAAATGTTGCTTGGAATCGCCTGAGAAATATCTCAGTTAAAAATTTTTTTAATTATACAGGACATTCTGCATCGTCACAGAATATTTGCTCCAACCATGAAATGTTTTTTTCCACGAGATTCCATGACAAAAAACTCGAGGCAGCTTCCTCGTTGCGCGTATTCGCGGATTCAGCGTTGTACTTTTCGCGATCCGTCGCGATGAAGAACATGATTGTTCAAGAGGACAGTTTATAAACGAATCCGTCGATTTGCAGCGGTTCTTCCGTTCGGATGCTCGTTCGCAACCATGCCGATCGCACGCCCGCACGCCACGCAAGAACACGTGCGACGCTTTCGTGTACGTCATCGATACGTTTTTCCGACGGGAGACATCTCGATACTTGTAGCGTGTCACCGGGCCCTCGACGTGACGAGCATCCGACTCGTTCCACCCGGTTCTTTCTGCGCTTTTATCCGTCAGACCCCACCAGCTCCCAGGCAGCTGGGGAAAAAAGATGAGGACGCTGAGTCTCGGCGAACTACAGCTGCTTCGCTAGCGATTAAGGGGCTGCTCCGTTCTTGACACTTTACGCTTACTTTGGCATTTTTTCGCCGGGAAACTACGAGAGCATTCATTGTACGACTCTCGCGTGCTTTTTTGTTTAGGTTCAAGCCACGTCTGGGAATTTTTCCGACATGCAAAAGTCCAAATTCGCGTCGCTGTGCGCGGTTACGCGCACAATTGAAAACTTTCGAAAACCTTTTCTACAATGGCTCACAAAAGTATTCGGACACTCTTCAAACCTAAATAACTTTTTTAAGATTGAATCGAACGTCTTGATTTTTCTTGAGCAATTAGTTGCATCGAGTTAATAAATGATGTGCCAAATGAATTTTGTAAATATTGGAATTGGTATGAATTACATGACCAATAAAAAAGGAACTTTTTAAATATTTCTTATTTGAGCCACGTTCTAAAAATTTTAAAGACGCATCTGGTAGATCTATGCACAGTTATACACATACAGAAAAATTCATTAAAATCGATCGACATACAAACGAGCTACATGCCATAAAAATTTATGAAAATCATAATTTTTCACGATTCTTGGTCAGTTTTTGCTTAAACTCCAGAAATACTCACATCTTTCCCTGCACTATAAACAATAATAAAGAAAGAAAGGACTTGCGTCAGGTCTCAACGTCAGTTCGCGATGAAACGCGTTATCGAACGGGTGCATTGCCTCGGCTCGAGATCGACGCGAGCACAGCTCTCGGCCCCGGGAAAGATTTTTGTTTCCGTTTTAATTAGCACAACGAGGACAACGGACGGTGCCCCGACACGCGTTCTAATTGAGAAAGTTTCGCCGAGCGGCCGCGGAACACCGGATCGCCGTGGATACGTCGCAACGCGACCCTCGCCGGAACTTGTTGAACGGAAGCGACGTTCCCGGGGCTTCGGATCGCTCGGGAACTTCTTTGGACGGGCCTGTACTCGATCGGAGAAAGGAGAAATGCGCCGACACCAGAGACACTGACGAGGCGAGGAATTCTTTAACGAGGTTACGCTTCGTTCCTACCGGCGATCCGCCACCGCTTCGCCTAAACGAAGTGTTTCCGATCAGACGAAACAGAAGAACCTGGCTCACTGTGCTTCCAACTTAATCCCTGACCGTCCCCCTTCGACCCTGCGTCAGGACATACGTAAGATTCTCCATTGTGTTCGATAAACTGTATAATTTTATAATAGGTAAGACGTATTGGATCATTTTATTGTTCGAACGATCAAGATGCTGTCACTGGCACATTTTAAATTGTTTCGTCTAAAAATTAAACGATTTAGATTTATTAATAATTCTGCTATGGATATTGAAACTACCCCTTTACGAAAATACTTTGAAAATTGATCTACGATTTTTTATGGCGGTTTCATGGAACGTAAACAAGGAACAAGTCTGATGTATCTTGTATGATTGTGCAATTTATAAATTTATTTATAAGGCTCGATAAATTGGCGAAAAAAAATTGTATTACAATTTTTATGGCAGAACCATTCCGCACATTGTCTCGTGCACATCTATTCTTTCATCGTTCATTTATAATTGTTTTAGCCAAGGTCTGACAATTTTCGTACGCTATCTGTCATTTGTAATTATCATTTGTTGGAAGTATTATAGTTATTAAAATCTATTATAAATCTGGGGTACACTAATCAATTTTACTGCTCGGTAGACTTAGCGTTCACACTTTGACTGCCACGTCATTCACATATGACAGAATTATTTGTCCATGTTTAAAAATAAATAAAATATTCGTTTTGGAATTTACCTTTTGGAGCCAGGCTGTTGGAATGTAAATCGTAGGTTAAGAAGTTAAATACACTGATTACTTTTAGGAATGAAATAAACGAAACTTATCTGAAGTAAACAAAATTCGCTCGGCATTCAGCGTGTTAAATAAACTACATTGATTTCGTGGAATTGTTGAGGCTGTCGTTCGGCCAGTTAAAGCGTTAAAAGAAGAAATGCTTTTAGCCTTTAGCCTTTAGTAGCCGGCGCAGAAGCGTTTTATTTCGCGCGAAGATCCGCAGCCCGGTGATAAGTGTCCCCGTTGAGCAATTGGAAATAAAAGTCGACAGTTAAGTCCGCAGGACCAGCGATGAACGAGGGTTTGAGTAAGCTCCTGGTTTGCGGCGCGTGAAACGCGGCCAGTCTCGGGACAAATAAAGAAAATAAAAAAAAAACCAGACAAACATTGACGCTGCCCGTTGTTCCCTATTATATTTTCACGACGCATTTGATGCTCGAACGGTCGTTCGAAAATAATCGGGGGAAAAAGCCGAGGCCGCTGCTTCCCTCTCGATGATCGAAACCACTTCTATCCTGGGAATCGGCTGGATCCGACTTTCTCTCTCTCTCTCTCTGTTCCTTGTTCTATCTGTCCCTCTGACTGTCTCTCTCTTTCGTCCATCAGCGAATCAGTCTCTCTGAAACGGGCTCCGCGTAAGACCAATCGACACCGGGCTGGATAAAAAGGGTACAAATTAAGGGGAACGGCTCGATACATTGGAAAACGGTTTCACCGTCGAGCGACGCCAGCAGAATCGGTTTGTTCAATTGAATACCCCGAGCATACAATGAACGCAAACTTCCTATTGACAACCGGGACGCGAGTGAACGAGACGTTTCGCGGATAGCTTCGTCCTTCTCTATTTTTGCCCGCTCTCTCGCACAAACGCGCGCGCGCGCGTCGTCTCTCTCTCTCTCTCTCTCTCTCTCTCTCTCTCTCTCTCTCTCTCTCTTTCTCTCTCTCTCTCTCTCTCTCTCTCTCTCTCTCTCTCTCTTTCCTTTTCCAGTAGCGATCGATCACGGTGAATCGCGGGGAAAGTTTGCTGGCTGAATCGCTCCTCGGCAGAGCCGAGTTGGATCGTTCAATCTGCAGGATTTTTTTTCCTCCCGGCATGCAGATTGAAAGACGAATGGCCCGCGAGTTTCTTAGAACGAATTCGGGTTACTCGATTTGCCGGGGCACTCGGCTTGGGGACGTCTCCGCGGACATCTTGGTATTTGATGGGCTGCTTGCTTTTTCGAATGAAAAATGGATCGATGCTTCGAACGGTTCGTTTCGCTTTTAAGTGATCCGACCGTTCCGTTCGTTTGTTCGATGCTTTGCGATCGTTCAGATCCTTTGAGATCCGAACTGGTTGCTCTTGACGGCACTTCATTGCGGTAACGACACGCGGCGAGACTCCATTGTATTTGGTGAATCGGTGCTTCTGATTGCTCCAGGAAAGCCAAGTCGTTTGGTTCAATTTTTAAAAAGTTATCTAGATTCAACCCCTTCGCCTACGACTTGTTTTAAATTAATTTACAATAAGTCCTTATAATATCCTCCGCAGAACGACAAAAAGAAAACATACGTCAGTAGTTACTGCGTTACCCCTCAACTGCCCAACCAACGACCTTGAGAATTCCGTAAAATCAAAGTGATTTATTTAACACGTTAAGCGCAAATATTGCGTAAAATAAAATCGCGAAAAATCTTTAGGTCTCCGATTCTTTTGTAATTTTGTTTACACGTTTCTAGACGCGCGGTCAGAGTGTATGTCAATTTTCAGGTCGATCGGAATCGAATTACAGCCGTGGCGCGACTTTGAAATGTCGGGGCGATCAATGGTGAAAATGGGAAAAATTGGGGTTGATAAAACGAAGCTTCCTGGATTTCCCTGAAATGCTAACCTAAATTGTTGGAGCTTTTCTTAAAGAGGAAGGTTTGAGGAAGATTTTCGCATTGGATTCAT
>CM052082.1:18402313-18426070 GCA_028453745.1 Agapostemon virescens
GTCGATAGCTCTAATAGTTTGGCCGGGGCACGACTTCAAAGATATGCCAAATATTGCCACGAAATCGCTAAATATTGAAGGTATACCCCTTCTTAAAATCGTGAAAAATCTTTAGGTCTCCAATTCTTTTGTAATTTTGTGTACACGTTTCTAGACGCGCGGTCAGAGTGTATGGCAATTTTTAGATCGATCGGAATCGAATAGCAGCCGTGGCGCGACTTTGAACTTTCGGTGCGATCAATGGTGAAAATGGGAAAAATTGGGGTTGATAAAACGAAGCTTCCTGGATTTCCCTGAAATGCTAACCTAAATTGTGGGAGCTTTTCTTAAAGAGGAAGGTTTGAGGAAGATTTTCGCGTTGGATTCATGTCGATAGCTCTAATAGTTTGGCCGGGGCACGACTTCAAAGATATGCCAAATATTGCCACGAAATCGCTAAATATTGAAGGTATACCCCTTCTTAAAATCGTGAAAAATCTTTAGGTCTCCGATTCTTTTGTAATTTTGTGTACACGTTTCTAGACGCGCGGTCAGAGTGTATGTCAATTTTCAGGTCGATCGGAATCGAATTACAGCCGTGGCGCGACTTTGAAATGTCGGGGCGATCAATGGTGAAAATGGGAAAAATTGGGGTTGATAAAACGAACCTTCCTGGATTTCCCTGAAATGCTAACCTAAATTGTGGGAGCTATTCTTAAAGAGGAAGGTTTGAGGAAGATTTTCGCGTATGATTCATGTCGATAGCTCTAATAGTTTGGCCAGGGCACGACTTCAAAGATTTGCCAAATATTGCCACAAAATCGATAAATATTGAAGGTATACCCCTTCTTAAAATCGTGAAAAATCTTTAGGTCTCCGATTCTTTTGTAATTTTGTGTACACGTTTCTAGACGCGCAGTCAGAGTGTATGTCAATTTTCAGGTCGATCGGAATCGAATTACAGCCGTGGCGCGACTTTGAAATGTCGGGGCGATCAATCGCGAAAATGGGAAAAATTAGGGTAGATAAAGGGCAGCTTCCTGAAGTCCCCTGATATGCTAGCCTGGATTTTGAGAGCTCTACTTAACACGTTACGCAGGCCTCGTCGTTCCCTACGAACCTGCGACACATTTTTCAATTATTTATTTATTTTCACATTATTTAATTACACAGATTCTGGCTATTATATTAAACGGGGTTTAACGGAAAGTTTAAACAGTTATGTTAAATGAATTTATTAAATAGTCGTAGCAAGGTATCTGCTAGGTGGCACTGCTAAAGTATATTTTTTAAAAATTGATAAATGAACCAGTGGATAATCCTAAACGTAATCAACTATAAAATACTGTAAATTTACCGAGGATTAAAGGGGTTTATGTTTCAATCTGAAATGCGGCACGCTTTGTGCGTGTATGGTACTCCAGGCATTTTCGGTTCCTCCACTCGCGTTCGCAGCAATCCTCCGCCATTTTCCTCTTCGCAGTCGCTTAGACGCGAAAGAACTTGGCACGAAGAGCATCTTCGTCGTCGTTCCAGCCACTCAGGGTATTCCTCAGATGTTTCTCGGCCGCCGCAGAGACCAGAAAGCGACGAAGCGTCAATATAAATTTAAACGACCCCGGTAATCACTTTCCTCTCATTAGAGCTCTTCCAGCCGGCTGAGGGTATCGTCTTACGGTCGAGTCTTATGCAAAGTCCGGTCTTTCAATCAAGAACCCGGTGACGCAATAACGGTCTGGCAAAGGGATCGATCTCATTCGTCGTCCGCTGGCCGACCACTTAGCAGGTTATTAAAGCCAGAAAATCCGCGTGGCCGATCGAACGCAGTCCCAGAGACTGGCCGTGATTTCTATGCGGTGCCGTAGGATCTCTCAAAGGCGAGAAACGTCGGCCGGTGGTTAAGTGCTTCTGGAAACTTTCCTTGAGATGCAAATGGGTACGCGCCGCCGATGCTCAAGAAGATAGTCCTCGGCGAACTTAGATTGCAATCGATGGATCGGCCCGCTCGATTCGGAACCGTTCGCCTAACGAGCTCTAATTGTCATTGTAGTGGCGCGCGGTGGCCGACGTTTTACCGGCGAGGACTTGTCGCCTTTTATTCCGTCAAGTTTCAAAGCTTTATTAACCCTTATCGGTCGCTAGCTTTTCATACGTGATTCTCACTAGGTTGTGGCTGCTTTCACTGCTGCCCTCACTATCGAATTTTCCACAATCTCCTTTATTCATTTTTGGGCTCGATATAATAAAAATTTAGTAAAAATGGCAGTGATATATCAGTGAAAATGTGGATTGTCACTTGAGAGGTGACTTACGACCGGTAAGGGTTAATCTAGTATAGCTAATAGCTAACGGAACGCATTGTTGCGCGTTTTCTGCTCCTCGTTCGGCGAACGACGCGGCATCTCGCTTATTTACAATTATATCTGTATAATTCATGACTTTTTACAACCAGAATACAATTCGGACAAATCACAACCACTTTCTTTTATTAGTTTCTTAAGGGTTGTTCACCATGAAGTAATTCTTCGTTATGGCGACTCCATACGAACAACCGTCGTAACAGTATTTAAAAAATATCTCTTTCAAGTTTGGAGGATTTATATTCCTCGCTTGTTATAAAACGCAAATCTGTTCCTCGACCTGCGATTCGAAACAGTATTTAAGGGATTGCATGTTGTACGGGAGCTAAGGAGAAGAGTAAAAATTTATGGGCCGTGCTTGGCGAAGTTGCAGTAACTTCGAGAACCTGTCAACGGTGATTTAGAACATTTGGAAACGATGGAAGAGATTCGAGAGTTTCGTTTAAATTAACCGTAAATGAGAAAATGCCCATCTGGTACCGAAGTATCACTTGACTTGAGATCCTCTAATTAAATTGCACCTAAATTTCGAGTATGCGCATCGACCGGTCGCATTGATTTTGCGCGTACGCCCTACGCAGATTGCGCTTAAACTTCGCGTGCGCATCTGGTACTCAAGTATCATTTGACTCGCGATTCCCCAATCAGATTGCGCCTAAACTCCAACTATGCGCATCAACAGTAATTCATTCTAATTTCACTCTACACAGTTTGCGCTTAATACACAAATACCGTTTGGCCTGCTCAGTCTGTATTTAGTTAATGTCGATATTTCCTTTGGCAAATGTTTGTTGGATCTGCGACTCGTTTCTTCTAATTAGGAAGACGGTGCATTGAAACGATTTAAAATTCGCGGTTGATGTGACAAAACGATCGGATCCAACGCGGACGGAGAATATTGCAGAAAGATCGAAACGTTCTCCCGGCGCATCGATCTTTCTTAATCCTCTTGCTCGTGGAATAATACACCTGTTATCTACTTAATTCCTCTTATCTGAGCCTGGCCAGCGTCGGACCAAGACGCGTATCACGGTGTCTAGGGTAGTTGGCGCTAATAGCGAGCCGTTCCGCCGAAAATAAGCCAAGCCAAGCATTTAGGACCATCGTTTGCGCGGGGCTTTTCCTTGGGAACGCTCTCGGACATCGCTATCTGATGTACCCGCTCCAGCAACCATTACGCGGGTTAGAGGCTTTTCAAAGGTACCGCGATCCTGAAGGATGCTTTCCAGCTTTGCTCTCCGACGAATCAAACCCCGATCGCGCAGCGGCTTGCCGAGCTGAAACAAAATACACCCGGATATCTGCCAGGATTTCCAAAGCGTTCTTAGCCGTTTTTCTGGCCGTTTGACGGGCAAATCTCGAACTGCATCGGAGGAGGCGCATCCTTCGGCCAGTTTAACGTCTTTGCGTTCGATGCACTCGAACGAAAGGGGATATAATTCCCTGGAAATCCTCGATCGTTGTATTCCGGAACGTTCGAGCCTGTAATTTAATCATTCTTTAATATCGATAAATCGCAAGCCTCCACTTTCTAACGCAACATCTAACCTTCGATTTTATCCGGAATCAAATTCTCGTTGTTCTTTAATTCAGCATTTTACTTCTCTGTTAGAATGTAATTCTCCTATTCGAATCGTTAGATTTTTAACTTAAATCAGTTTACATTTAAATCAGTTTTCTTCGTCTCTTAATTTCAGGTCTAATTTGCAGTAAGAACTCGAAGCTTTGTGCAAAATAAAAATTGTTTAAGTAGATCCGTGGGACACCGAAGTTACAGGAAAATCTATTTTCTTGTACAGATTTGGTTGTTGCTAAATCCTCCGTGCATTTAGTGTGGAATTTTATTTATAGCTTAACAAATAAATCAACTCTCACTAAAACTCTAAAACTCTCTGTTCCACGCGACTTGCAAGGCTTATGTTTACATTGATTACTAATACATTCTTGTTTGCTCACGCACTCCACGATCGTCGCACCTTATTTTCCCCTTCTTCTTCGCACACACACGCGTACCTCGTCGCTCGCATTATTTAGGTCACTTACCCATCGCGCGTTTACACGTCGCAGTTTTTCAACACCCGACGACCCGCCCGGCGTGTGCACGCGTGCTGTCTAATTTAAAGTTCTCAACGGTTCCTGCATTCTCCTTTCGGCATTATAAAATGTCGGAAATAATACATCTTCGTTAACTTCTGTGTTATACCGTATCCCGGCTTCGCTGTTCAATTTCTATGCAAATAGAAACAACTGCGACAATATTTTATGGTTCAGTGAGCCGAATAAATTATAGTGTGCTCGCCTAACCGACGACATCTCTCGGTGATCCTGCAGGATCAAACCTCGATCGTTCCCCGGTTTCCAGGACGAAAGTTCACTCGGATTCTCCGCAAGAATAATTATCGAAGCGTTTTTAATCAACTTCTTAGACGTTTGCCAGGCGGATTTCTAACTGCACTGCGAGGGTGCATCGCTGCGCCCCGTTTCAGGCGTCTTTGTATTGCAATGCTCCCGTAGTTCCCGGAAACGCATTAGTAGGATTGTTCGAAGATCGCGGGATCACAACGCGAGCACGCGGTCGCTGTAACGGCGAACGATAACGGCGAGAGCAGCCGGCGCAGCTCGCCATCGCCGCATTCGAAACGAACGGATGCCTGGCAACTTAATTAACATCGCGGCAACGACTTGAAAACTTCGTCGCTGCTCGAGGGTAACGGCTGCGGTGACGGAGCCCGGTGTATCTTCCTTTTAGGGGATCGTAAACCGGCCCTGGATCCCGCGCGACAGATTTCCTGATCTGATCGTTACTCCCGCCGAGAAATTGCGGCAGACGTCGGCGTCGTCGCTGTTAGGCGGTTCCCTCTGATTACCGCCGCGCGAGATACTTATTCTTATACTTAGTAATCATCTTGCCTTGCCGAGCTCGTTCCGCTCGCCGTGCAATTTTGTTCCGTGTTACTGCGCTTTTAGGAATTACCATTCTTTCGTGTCCGTTGCCAGTTTCACCCGGCTGCGCGCCCCTTCCTTACAAAATAATCGCGCCTGTTTGCCCTTTAACTCTGCAGCACCGGCGAACTAACGATCTGAAAATATTCATTAAATCAAAGCTATTTATTCAATTAATCGAACATTATCCAAATCTTCGCAGAATTTGTGGCAACGTTTTCGTCAATCTTCGAAGCAAATTCAGACATACGAATGTTCTATCTCTTTGTGATTAGGTGTGTGCGATTGGGGACGAACGATGTGGTGCGTGTGATTTTGACACATCGGTCAACAACGTTTGGGCATGAACAGACGAGTTAACTCGTCATTGCACGTGCATTATCTATTTCGATTTATAAAACCCAGGGCGATATAGAATATTGCAAAAGCTCTGCGCATCGTGTTTAGTCGTGCCCGCTTTATAATAAAGAAAATACTTTTCTTAAAATAAAATTTATTGCAGTTTATTTAGAATGTTTTACTTTACCTCCATATTCAATTACAAAATAGCAGCCATTTTTCTTTTTTCGTGTGAGCGATCCTGCATGAACTAGTAAACGAAGAAATATTTCCAAGACTATAATCGCGTGGCACTATCTCCTCAACGTGTACAAAGCAAAATCAAACTCCACATATATTTACTAGACTTTGTTTAAATTCTTCGACATTTGTCGGACTTGTCGTAGTATGTCAAGGGGTTGACAGACGCTAAGAGTTAACGACGGCAGCTGTTTCGTCCAGAGTGAATCGACGATTCTCTGGACAACGGAAAAAATCAGGTCAGTGTAGATGAAAGTTCAGGGCAGATGTTTGTGTGGTCGGTAATCGAATCTGCCCGATGAGTGCAGGCGGCGTGCTCGAGTTTCGCTCATCCTTCAAGACGACGGTTGAGCGCGTGCGCACGCGGCGCAGCTTCCTGCCGAGTTTCCAGCACGCGGAGCACTTACTTAAGGCGCGCTGGGTGTCGTATCCTGAGAGATCCTTCAGTGAGATATGATCCGGCGCGAGGCAGGGCGAGGCAAGAAAGAGAGAGAGACATAGAGAGAGAGAGAGAGAGAGATAGAGAGACGGTGGGCGAGACGAAGCGAAGCGAAACGGCGTTATCGTCGCGAGAGACTCGTTTCAGCCGAGCCATTAGCGCATCCGCGAACGTCAAACTTTGTATATCCGGCACACGCTCGACTTCCCGGCAAGTAGTTGCGCAGATAACCGTACGAGCATTCCTGGGAGGCTAGCCCCGGCACGATGGAAAATCCGCGGGCTCCCCTGATGAACCTCCGTCTCAGCCAGCGCCGAATCATCGGGGACACTCGTGATAGAATTTTCTGCGGCTCCTTCCCCACAGACACAACCGACGCTGAGTTCCTGATACATCTCCCCGGGCGACGAGCGAGAACTTCCTTTGGCTGTTGCCCCTCCAAGACCTAATCGCACTCTTCTGGTAAATATTCCGCTCTCTGAATTTACAGCTTCCCTTCTCTGATTTGTTACTGGTGCCTGGATAGCTAGCAGCGATCTGCATTGTACGTAGACTTCATCGCGTGAAGTATTTCATTACTTGAAGTTTCAATTGAACAGGTATTTCAAGTCGAGAATTCACTACATGTTTAATTCAACCTCTAATTTTAATCTTGATTCGTTTGAACGGTTATTTTTAATTAAAGTTAATTTTTAGTTGAAGGTCTACGTTGTATTGAGTTATTTGCGTGGGACAGAGGCGTCGTTCTTCGATTCAAGCCATAATCGAGGTTTAATCCAGATGCATGCAGATGTATATATTTAATCCAGATTCTATCTGCTGAGGCAACGATAAATTTGACACCCACATCAAATCTAGACTTTCTAGGATCTTTGATTCAATTCAATGCAATTTAACACCTTCTTCAAGTCTATCTTTGTGTGAACCTTTCATTCAAGAGCTGCATCAAGTACAGCTTCGTGCATGACGTTCATTCAACATCCACTTCAAGTATAAATTTGCGTGAAACTTCAAGTTTATTTTCAATAAAGTACTCAAAATTAGCAGTCAACTTCTGTATATTCATTGCAACAAGACTTACCAGTCTCCAGAATCAAGTTTCCACCTTTAAGCACAAGATTTGACTTTCAATTTAATTCAGAGCCTATTTTCTTTGTGGCTTAATAAAGAAGTTTACTAATTTATTACAATGCAATTTATTGATTCACCTAACTGATATCGTGACAATTTGAATTGTTGGGATGCAAGTTAGTTTCAATCTTCGTCTTTTACTTGGAGTGTTAACTTGTAATTAGACAACAGCAGTTAGCCTAGTTGTTCGAATTTTAGTTTTGATTAATTAAATGTTGTACGAACAAACAGGCGGCAATTCACAGTAACGCCATTCGACGATTCGCTAATTTATACAGCAATATTTTACGGTTCAGTGAACCGAATCAATTATAGTGTACACACCGAAATGCAAGACACTAAAATCGATGATTCATATCTGAGCTACCCAGGCGGTGTGGCTGCTCAGAATCGCCTTCGCTGAAGGATTTCTTATGCAAACTGCTCCGTAATTACACGGATTATCCTGGGATAGCGATTAAATACCCTTCTGCCACAGAAAAAGCGTCCTTTAAAGCGACGATGTTCCTAAGATGTAATTGCATTCAGAGGAACAGCTAAGAGGTTCAAGATGTGCATGTTAAACTGAAAATTCCATTGAATCTCGCTGGCGACGAAATATTACCTCGTAGCCGCTGTTAATCGTCACCACCTAATTTTTCAAAGAAGTTAAGAAGGTAATAATAAACTTTCCAACACGATTTTCCTTCCAAGTATTAAACACATTTTAATACAGCGCTGCGTTCTTCCAGATCATCCACCATAACTTGCCATAATGTAATATTAATCGATCTAATAGTTCATTAACTACGCTGTATTTAAATATAGATTCACCATAATATTTAATTCTAACGATTAACATTTAATTATTAATATTGCAAATTAATTTTAATATTACAGCATCTAATCCTAGTTTTTCCCCAAAAAAGAAACTAATTTTATATTTATTACATAACTAATTTCATGTTAACAGTGTGTCATTAAATTTTAAATTACTAATTCTGAACCCCTAGTTGGGGCTAGCTATATGAATAGTAAATAGTGCGTGATATAATTTATTTAATTTATTTCATCAAAGCACATAATATTGTGGGATAAAATAACTGACTACGTGCAGGAAAATGAATAAAACAGTATATATATATATATATTTAAAAAAATAGAGAAAGGACAAAACAGTCACACACAACGCGATTGACCGCAACTAGCAGGCCAAAGTTCTCTCACGTGCGCTTTTCTCTCGACTGCGTCGTCTTCCTTGAAGAAAACGCGTCCAGCTCGCACTCTATGCACACACGCACACATACAGTTCCTTAAAGCTAAACAGTCCAATGCTGTATCTTAACCTAAACAGCCGAAGAGTATCGGTCCTCGACGGCGCCGAAATCACCCGACGGGGTGTCGTTTTCGTCTCGACGTTTCGACACGGTCCCGACGCCCGACATCCGACACCACAATATTATTATTTAAATTGCATTCGCACATTTCCCTAAATATACAGTGTACTGGTGTACAAATGCTGAGTCTCAAAATTGTTCAAATAAATAAATAATTAATTTTCTTCTACATTCAATTATTAATATAGAACTAAAAAAAAATATCTCAATTAGAGCTATACTGTAGCCTCCCTCAGTTTGACCGTCATCTAAATGTCTCGAATAATAACCGAGAGAATAAATGACAAAGTTTAGGTGTTCCTCCTTTGTTCAAGCGATGGGATGGAGGTCGGAAATTTTTACGAAACGATCTTTTAGGGCAAAGGCATTATCCAGCGAGCAAGAAAAAATGAATATTGCTACGAGGTGGCCGTTTGCTCGGCCGGTAAGATTCTTCGGCGAGAATGGATTTAGAGGTTTCTGGGGTTTTATTATGTTTTCCAGGGCGTAGATTCAATTGATACTTGCTGGCAGGGTTCGTTTCAGCCGGATCCGGCCAACGGTGCGGAGTCTTCTGTCTGCTGACGCGCATCGCGGCCGGTGCACGCACCTTTGCGATCCGTGCCTTTCATTAGCGGTGAAAAGCGACCGCCGCCCGACGCCGCACAGAGGATTTTGCAATTACTCTTAGACGGTAAGTGCTCGGCGCAATAACGAGTGCTTATCCCATACATACAGATGTAAAGAGCGCGGAGAAAGCAAAGTTCAGAGACGCTTTGAGACGGCGTCACTCGTCGGAAGACCATGGGCGAACTTCCACGACAATTCTTCGCTTTGCCGGAGAGCACGGCCGGCGTTCAAGGGACCTGAAAACGCGAGTCTTGAAAACCGCTCTGGCCCAGCAGTCTCTCTCTCTCTTTCTCTCTTTCTCTCTCTCTCTCTTTCTCTTTCTGTGTGTTCCCGAAGATCGTTGTAAGCCGCGACTCGGCTCTCCTCTCTGCTGGAACTTTAGCTTTTTCTATCGTTCCTCCGGTTTACGTTTGACCGTCGAGCCATTCGAGGGCCCCGGATCATCAAAGACAAGCCGAAGTTTGCGGAATGATTACAGAGCACGTCTTTCGAGAACTGTAGCCCTTTTTCCTTGCATCGTTAAAGACGTCTCCGCCACGCAGCCTTCGAGAAGCGTCGACTCTTTCGGGAGAAACTCGAACGAAAAAGTTGGGGATTCTACTTGCGGGAGCGAGCTAATTAGATTATATCCCTCGTCGCGACAGAGCCAATTAGTTCTAGGCTTAACTGCGACGTTTCCGGGAACAGTGTATCGGTCGGTTTCCCTCATCATTTAACGCTGGCGGAAATGTTAGTGTCGGTTATCTGACGCGATTGCTTCCAGTAGAAATACCGAGGAAAAGTCAGACATGCTACTAAGTACAGCAGATATTTCTATCATCTTACGCATATCTTTCGCTGGCTAATTATTGTATTTTAATGCGAAAGTACGAACAATATTACCTCCTTGACACATTACGACGAGGCAGACTCGCATTGAAAATTTTAAATAAATTCTAACAGATTTAAATATTATGACTTAGTAGTATGTAGAAGATATAAATTGTCTATTCTTGTGTATAACATTTCTAGCGACGAAGATGTTGTAATATCTTTAGTTACAATAAAAACGATTTTAAATGAAGTCTAATATATATAAATGTTATGTATTTCTTTTTGGACGAAATTAAATGTTCGTCTGTAATTAATGTTTAAGGATTGAAGTAGATGTAGCAGTGTAAAAGATATTAATTGTCTTTTCTTTTGTATAACATTTCTAGCGATGCAGATGTTATAATAACTTTAGTTACGAGGAAAATAATGTGGCAAGGGGTTAAATGATTTATAAAGCTCTCAGTGGAAAAGTCAAGCGATAGTCGGACACAGCAGAGAATCCGATAGAAACATTCTGGTTTTAGAGGAATCAACAATTCTGTTCGGACGTCGAAGAAAAGTTTCTATACACGAAAGCTTTGACAGTAGAAAAGTCAGGTTACGGTCAGACTTAATAATAATTGTGAAAGATGTTTGGCTCTGCTTGCGTTCGAGGGGAAGCAATTTTGCCGGGACGCGAAGAGGGCAATATTTTCCGACTTAAGGCACTAATTTTCGCAGTGTCAGGTCACGCCCGACGGCAGCCAGTATTTTAAGTATTGTTTAATGTCAAGCGAGCGTTGGGGAAACAATTGTAAAGAGGAGAATCGGGTAAAGCGGGACAGGTATCCGCGCAGGACAAGGCTGTCGAGGCGGGCGAGGAACAAGAGAGGAAAGTTGAAACGAGCCATTGGGTAAGCGGTTATTAGGGAAGCAGGTCTTTCCTGTCGGATGGTTTCAGGAAGACCGGTAATTAAGTGAGCTTTCGCAGCCTTTATATACCAGCAGACCTTCCGAGTCATCAGAATCTCTTTAATTAGGTCAAAAGTTTTGATTCCATTGTCTGCGTCAAGAGGACCGGTAATGTCAACAATCCTCTTGCCTTTGCGTTAACGAATACACGGCCTCGGCGCATGGTGATAGTGTTGCGAGTTTGTTAATGAAATGCTTAGCAGTCTCTTGAAGTTTCTGTGTAAACCTATTTGTACATAATAACGCCACCGAGCTCTAATTTGCCCAGCACGAATCGGCAACTCCTGTGCATGATCGTTTAGGAAAGTTCCCCAGTCCGATTACACGCTGACCGCTAACACTGACCGTCTGTGTCTACGATCCATCGAACCAGCTCAAGCCTACAAACTGTATGCTCTCCGGTGAAAACAATTATTAATAATTCTCGAAACTGAACGAAATATATGTGGTATTCGTCTGTACACCGATTCCACTTTCATTAATTTCTTTAATTCTACAAACAACAAAATAGAATTGAAACTTTGGCTGACCATAGACTGACTTTTACTACTCTGAAATTCAATGTCATAATTGCCTTTCCACAAGGATGAAATTGCTAACTACAACTTCTGTGATTGATAGTGAAAGTTATTTAACGAAATAATATACAGGTTATTTAATTTGTAAACGCATATTGACACGTACAATTGGTACTTGATATTGTGTCTAAAATTTAATAAAACCATAATCATCTTTTCATAGCGTTGAATTTGGTAGCTGGAACTTCTGTAAGTGGTTGTAGAAATTTTTTATCAAAATGGTATGTTGGTTACTTAATGTGTGAGTAAATATTTATATATACCACTGGTATTTTAACTTATTTAAAATAAACGAAAACTATTATATATTTATATATATTTAATATATATATATATAGTTTTATATTTAGTATATTTTATATAGTTTATATATTTAAAAAACGAAAAATACTCGTATTTTCACTTAGATTCTAAATTTCATTTATCTTTAGAGCGATGGTTATTATAGTACGTGCTTGAATAAAGAAGTGTACACTATCAGTGCCAACAAAAGCAGCTTCATAGTATTAATACTTATGCAATAAGACAATTTAAATTGATTATTTCGCTCACGACAATTTCGTGTCAAAGAACGATCTGTCTGCAGGACGAAAACAGCAACATTTAACATCGACGGTTCGCCGACGAAGTATTTATTAAGTGCCCGACCAAACACAGTCGACTACCACGTATTCTTTCGAAATCGCCTCTCAGAAGGGAAGCCGGAAATATCAGACGGTCTTCGAACGAAAGTATCGGTTCTCTTAAAAAAACAATTTTGCTCCGTGTAGAATCCGAGCTGCAGTGGTCCAGTGAAACGTTGCGGGAAATAATTACCGTGGAAGGTCTTTCAATTACATTAGTTTTGCGGCAGCTGTTCCCTCGGTGTTCGTTTCTTTTGCCCAACGAACCTTAAAGGAGTGGTATTGCCGTTCGTTCCCGCAAGTGCGCAGCGGAAAGAACAAACATTTTCCTACCTCCGCCCTTTTCCCTTTCCTTTTGATGATAAAGGGATACCGTCCACTCCTTTAACACGTGTCGCGGAAAATCCCGAGTTTATGGATTTCTATCTTCTTCCCTGGGAACTTTCTCCCGGCCGGTGTTCGTGCCGCGTCCCTTTTCTCGCTGGCAGGGCGAGGCAGAGCGAGGCAGAGCGAACTTCGACCGGTTCTTTCCGTTCGCGAGAGATTTCCATGGCCTTTGAGTACGTCCAGGCTCGTAATTATACAGCAGAAGTTCCCATTCCAGACATTCGAAGATTCATCGAGCAATTTCGCCACGGTCTACGACGCCCTCTCTCTCTTGCGTTCTTCGTTCGTCAAACGTTCCGGATGTCGCAAGTCTCGCGATTGTTCACTGCCCGTTTTTGATTTCGTTAATTACCCCCCGGGGTGATTGTAGGTAGCAGTCCCCTTGTCAGACCCAGAAACCAATACTCGCCGCGGAGAAAGCTACTCCGTCGCACACCGCGGTAATGACCTCCATCCACAAAAGCGAATTCCCCGATGGATTACGAATTCAACGGCACCGTCGATCCGAAAGTTCACCGTTGTTCCAGAGACCCATCGACGTTTCGTCGATTCCAATCCCCTGTACACTGTACACTCTCTGACTGGAGCTACACTCGCCAGTATTAACACTAAACTTATCGCAGCAGCACGAATCACTACTCAGATTTTTGAATTTGCAATTATTTCAGTTGTATATTCATAGGAATCGATTCCATCGCACAAACGGGGACAAAATTAGGCGTACAGCTTTTAAAAAATTAATAACTTTTTAAAAATTCGAAGAAACAGCTGAAATTCTTTTCGGAGCTTAGGAGAATTGGTTTATTAAATAAAGTATAAGAACAATTCTTTTAATCGTGACGAATAATTAAAATATACGTTTTGAAAATCTAAACGATCTATATATTTGCAAAAAGTTTCAACAAAATCGGTCGAGGCGTTGGAAGACGTAAGAATATTCGAATTTTACATTGCTCTTTTTCATAAGTTTTGTATTGATTAATTAATTATTTTTCGGAGCAATGTTAATTGATTTTTAGGAACATTTGTGCATGTATGTACCTTACTTTTTTATACTGTAACTAGGAAAATAATCTGTCTAACATCTCAAAGAGATTCAAGTTTTCTTTTTCTAATTTTTCGAATGTATTGTCGGTGCTGATTCCCGTAGACGCGTTACACACTTTCCGCTACCAATATAACGATTATTTATTTAATTTAATCGCTTTTAACAATGCCATTAAATTGAAATTTTCATGCTCTACAGCAGAATAGACTTGGCCACAGCAGTGGGAGGATTAATAAGCAGGATCAATCCCACTGAATGGGAAAAGAACTTTTCTACAGAAATGTCTGGCCGCATACGGACCGACGGGCTAATCTACTTAGCACCGTGCCTGGAAATTCTGAAGTATAACTGAAGTTCATTTTAATATTTCCCAATGACTTGCTGGGTGTTTCCATATGTTTCACACTAATTGTTCACAATATCGTCCGTTAATTGTTGCTCGTGACAATGTTCCGTAATAATTGCTCGCAATAATGACCTACAATAATCCATTTTTACCTTTACCATTCTACGCAATATTCCAGACTCCCCAGTCGACATCATCATTCTGTTTTTGCAATAAATTGCAGTTTCAGCAAACAACAATTAACAGCTGCTGCTAAACTCTAGTAACAATTTTCACAGAACAATTTCACGGATGCTTGAAGTTCCAAAATTTTTTAAACAATTTTTACATCTCCCTTTCCACCAAAAAAATCACACACGAAAATTCCAGCAAATCTTCGACTATTTAACAATCCTGCGCAAATAATATTCCTCGATATCGCGCTCATCGTAAATTCATTAAATCGTCAACACTTAACCATCGGGCAACCTTTAAATTCCTCATTAATTAATCGTAAATCTTTAGCAACCTCTCCGGCCACGCGCACGCGATATTCGAATCGTTATAATCGCAAAATAAACCTCGGTGAGGGGGGTTTAATAACGCTGATCGCTTTAATGAACAGAATAAATGAGTCTCGCACGAATCGCACAATATTTGCGGGGCATTCGACGCGTTAACCATTTATCCGAAATAATAAACATTGTTAAATTCAGAGAACGGAAGATGGCCAGCGGTCCAATTACAACGGCGTCGGTTCTCGAAGCGCGACGCCATATCGATCGCGATCTCCCAAAAGTGTTTCCGGCGAATCCCATAAATTGGAGGACCCGTTGTAATTCGAGAGCCTGCGCACGGCTCTGAGGGTGCGACGGCCGAAGACGCCGAGGGAAGAAGAATCGGAGGCGTAAGTAACGTCGCGAGGAAGGAATGTTGACTCGGCGAAGAAATTAAATCCCGGCTAGAATTCCGATCGCACAAATCCCAATCACGGAGCGATCTCTCTCTCTCTCTCTCTCTTTCTCTCTCTTTCTCTCTCTCTGTTCGCGGCTCCGAGAGCTCCTCACGGCGAACGTGACTCGCGGGACGGTTCTCATGAAATTCATTACCACCAGTCGGCGAACAGGAGGCCCCCGCCCCTCCTTATCCGTGAAATACGCGAGTAGACCAGAATTCTTCGCGGGAACGCCGCGGAGAGTTAAAGAGGACCATTGGGGAGCGAAGGGTGCGCGGTGCTCGTCGGAATCGCGATACCCGCGATTTTTTCGCTTCAATTCCCAAGCCCGTGGCAGCAGGCCGTAGTCTAGACCACTTAAGATGTAAATGAGGACAGCTGTACCAATGGCGTGAAAAATTAAGCTCGCCCGAACCCCGGGACCAGCCGGAGACGAGGTTGAAGTCCGCGAAACAGGCTCCTTTCGAACAAGTTCGCTGCTCGCTCTCGAGTGTGCCGTGCCACGGTTCGATTAATCAGGAACCTGTGGAGCTACGTGCATGCACGTACACCACCGTCGAGCGAGCGAGGAATTGTAAAAGGGGCTCGTTTCGACCGGCTACAGCCCTGATTTTCGCTTATGACCGACCCTGGATCGCCAACTTTCCTTCAGGACGGGTCAGTCATTCACCGGGGAAAACCGTCCACGAACGTCGAGCATTTGGAGACCTCGTGGGACTCGGAAACTCGTATAGTCGAACGTGTTCCATTCGTTTCGGATGCCGATCCCTGCGAAATTTTCATGCGGCTGATATACGCTTGGCTTTCACTACTTGCGCGACCGCTTTCTCGAACCCTTAATTAACCGTTTGCATTGGAAACTTGCTGGACTTCGGAAAACCGAGACGTTGCTTTTGGACCAGAAATATTTCTGTTGTGCATTGTGATACAATTACAATAGTTGTAATCATAATTAAAATTGTTGTTGTAATACTATTCAGACTGGCAATGCTTCAATGTTTAGCAATTTCTTAGATACAAACGTAATCACGTAGATATTGTTTAAAATTATGACTAACTGGGACTAAGAATATTTATATTTCACATGATTTATTTCGTTTCGTCCATTCGACGTTTATTAATTTTATTCGTATAGAAAATGCTTTAATTTTTAGCAATTTCTTAGGTGGAATAAAAATACTCAATTACGTAGATATTGTTTATAATAATACCTCACTAGAGCTAAAAATATTTCCATAGGATATAATTTGTTTTGTTTTATTCGTACAGAGTATATTATTATTCGCTTCAATTATTAACAATTACTTGTATACAATAAAAAATTCGTAATGATGTAGATACTGTTTGTAATAATATCTCACTAGTGTTAAAAAGATGTCTATTGCACATGATTTATTTCGTTTTAAATGTAGAGCAACTTCGTTGATGCAAGCGTAGATTTGATTTGAGATAATATTGTGACTATTGTTTTGTGGTAACTTTAAAGGAAATGTGTGGTCGATTTAACCCCTTGCCATACCATTTTCTCTGCAACCATAGTTATAATAAAAATTTTCACCGCTAAAAATGTTACAGAAGAGAACAAACAATTTATATCTTTCATGCTGCTATATTTACTTCAATGTCCAAATATCGATTCCGAAAGAATCGTCTGACTGCTTGATTGCAAAAGAAGGACTCGTTATAAAACGTCAACGAGTTAATAGCCACATTGTAAATGCTTGTAGCCACCGTTGCGACTTTCCGATTTGGCTTATCGCAAAGTGTGATAAAAAGATCGTTGCTTCTGACAAGGTAAAAAGAACGGTGGAACGCCAAGCGATTCCAAGTCATTGGCGCTCCGACTGTACGAAAACAGCATGTCATACGTTTCCCATTTCCGGGCGGAAGTTCCGATCGAGTTTCACAGTCACTTTTCGTCCGGCTTCCTTGAAACAGTTACAAGCTTCCGAAAATTTCGAAGTCAGCGAGCTCGCAGCGCGGCAAGAATGTATGCAGTTTAAAATGAGAATAGTTAGAATCGAATCGATTTCTGTGGAAAATTTTCCTCTCGGCTGGTCAGGCATTCGACAAAGAGTCTTTTGTAACTGTCAACGATGTCGACGGTCTTTGTGCTGCCTTGCAGGGCCTGAGGAATTCGCGATCGAACAAGTTTCGTTCCCTTCGAGCGTCGACGGTAGTCGAATACTTTCGTGTCGGACGCATGCTTGACTTGTTCTACTTAAGAGTCGCCTCTCGTCCAGGAATCCCCTTCGAATCGCGTCGGACGGTAACACTATCGAGCGTGTCGCGGCCGTTGCACGGTTCGGTTCATCCACTTAAATACCGTGCTCTCTGCCGGCCGTTGGGCGAGCTCAGCAGCAACGATTCGTTCTCGTAGGGAACCGAGGCGAGCGGGTAACTTCGTCGAGCAATTACTTCCATTCTTTCCAGCGAAATAAACTCGGCCCCCGGTGTTTCCCGCGCGGAGCCGCGGACCATATTTCAGGCCGGCATGTTTCCCCCGCCGAGCGTAAAATCGAACAATGATAAGCGTAACCCGCCGGGCCGACCAATTGATAACTACGATTGCCCGGTGAAAACGCGATCGCGGAGATTGCTGTAAACTCCGCGGCCTGTTCGGCGAGACAGGCGTAATCGAACAATTAAACACGCTGAAGCGATTCCGCGCTAATCGTTGTCTGTGTTAAGACGCGACAGCGACTTAATACTTTAACTGCCTGTGACGGCTGTACTTCCTACTCTCGCCAGTAAAGGGACAGTAGAACGAGACTTTTTCGCTAGTTCCTGATCCGCCTCCAGTTCATATATACAGGGCGAGTCCCCAAACGTTTGCACCTCAAA
This sequence comes from Agapostemon virescens, assembly GCA_028453745.1. Lineage (NCBI taxonomy): Eukaryota > Metazoa > Arthropoda > Insecta > Hymenoptera > Halictidae > Agapostemon > Agapostemon virescens. The sequence continues at coordinate 18,420,254 of CM052082.1, forward strand.
TATCATTGTTATTTCTAAAGATACGTAAAATATGGTAAGGACAATGTTGAATGGCTTTTTTAAACACCTACAATGATAGTCCCTTTCATTAGGAATTCATTGACTATATTATTCCAAGGTCATTCAAGGCGAAGGACAGAAAAAATCCCTGTCACTATGCCGAACAGTCTACACCCGATCAGCCGCGGCCGATCTTTTTGAAAACCGGCGCGGGATTCTCGCCGGAAAACGCAAATACCAGAGACAACCCTCTCGCCGACCTCCAGAAGCATACGGTTTCCCATCGAAATGTCAATAGCTCTCGCGCGAGATTAAATGTCACGCTGACGCACCAAGTAATCGAGAGAATGGCGTCTTACCGGCGAGGATCGAACACCACGGCCACCGTGTCTCTCTCTGCGTGTTTCTAAGAACATCCCCTCGCCTACCATCCTCGGGTTCCGTTTGGCGAGGACAGAGGGGAGGGTTCGGCGACGTGACTTATTGCTTCCTGCGCGGCATTCCCAAGAAATAAAAAGCCGCTGATAGGATCGAAGGTTTTGCGAATTGAGGCGTCGCTGTCTCCCCGCCCCCTCGAATTAGATACCTCTCTGTCCTGGCTGACAGTGTAGCTCTCCATTCAAGAGCCACGGCGTTTATTAGCGGAGATAAAGTCTGGTCTGAGTAATGGCGAGGAGAACTACTGAAATCTTCATCCGCTTGAATAAGTTAGATGTCCTGGATAACAGCGAGCGCCTCCTACCAGCCGGTACAATGCGAGTTACATCTTGTCGAGGTTCGTCTGACTAATGCTCGGGTAGCTCTACTCGCTGCGTCGCACTGAAGTACCTTTTTATATTTACGTCTGCCTAATGGAAGATTAAAGTACGATACCTCCTTGCTTCAGCGGAAATCTCGTGTGTTTATTCGGGAGCTTTCGTATTTACCGAGTTGTCTGATTAATAGATGATTAGTCCACCGATCACCGAGAAAAACCCATGACGTTCTCTACCTTATCCGAGCTACGAACATTCAAACTACCGTCGTCCACTATTTCGAGCATTTTATACTGCCGAACGAAATCTTTGTCAGATTTTTACTGTGTCGTTTACCATCTGGTCGATTAATTTGATAGGGTAATCACTGCGTTTATGGCCCCATAGAATTATTGCTTCTAGAATGGAAAACTTGTGGAGAATATACTTCTGCATTTGCTACGTTATCTGAGCAATAATCGACTAATCTAAAATAGTCTTTACTAATTTCGATTTCAATTTTCAAGTTTAATTTTGGGGGTGTACGCAAGGCAGTGAATTCAAAATTGCCATAAAAATGTTGAGTCCATGATTCTTTTGTAACTCCCAAAATATGTTCCAGAATGTGTAGTCAGTGTGCCTGACAAATTTCAAGTCGATAGCGATCGCGTTGCGGTGGTGGGTTGACATTAAAATTTTGCAGCGGCCAAAATGTAAAATGGCCAAAATGGGAACGATATAATGATTATTTTCTGCAGCTCCCTGAATGCTTCTCGCAACTGTACAAGTGCTTTCAGGGATATTTGGATGTACTTTAGGAATGTTTCTTCGTCGGTAGTATTATTAGTATTTTTGTAATCGCTCGTTAATATAGTTAAAGTAGATTGAGTCCCGTTGCACGTTCATGTTTATAACAGAATGTGTTCTTAGTATAATGTTTGCTCGACTAGCGAGATCTCCGACAACGGTCTGACCGGTGATGTCATATTCCACTGGCCGGGACCGGCATCTGTGCATAGACGCCGTGAGAGGCCATCATTCTGTGAAATCTTGTCTCTCCGCGACACCGAGTGGACGCTTTATTCCATTTAACCGAGTACTCGAGTTTCATTGGCTATTTACCGTGTTTGCGGGCGGAAACTGTACCGCGGACCAGTCTTAAGAGACTACATTCCACCGGCGACTTCTTCCCTCGGTTACGGTGAACTTAATTTAGAAGATTCCTCGCCGGGCTAAAAGTTCCGCGATGTTAAGATTGTCGAGCATCAGAGTTAATGGAACCACTGGATGCCGAGAAAATTTCAAGTTTGAAGTAAGACCTCGCCGCATCGCCCTAAGCATCTTATGAATTAAATAATGAACAGATATCGCGGCGACCCAGTTTTCCAGCCGGCTGTTAAATGAATCGCGTCGATTCGTAATCACCGAAACACAATAACGTTAATGGCCCGTTTTATAATTCACGCTCGTAGACGAGTTTCGGCACAGCCTCCAGGTAAACAGGACTCTGTCTAAAACTATGCGCGAACGTTGTTCGAAGTGTGCGCAAAAACCTCGCCGAAGTTCGCTAAACAACACCCCGAAGACGTTCATTCCACGCATAATACTCGAGCTCTCTTATCCGGAGTGATAAATTCTGCATTGAAATATTTCTGCTGTTTTAGTTTATCAAGTATATAAATATGAAACCGGAATTGTTTAATAGAAAATTATGCAGAATATTTTATTCAAGGTATTGTCCATCGGTAACTATACATTTTTTCCATTTCTCTGACAATTTGTGGGTCTCCACAACAAAAGACAATTTCTTATCCTGAGTAATAAATTTTGCATTCAAATAATTCTGCTGTTTTCGTTTATCAAGTATGTAAATATTAAACCGGAATTTTTGTATAGAATATATATGTTTATTTCATAAAAATGATGCAGAATATTTTATTCGAAGTATTGCCCATCGGTAACTATACATTTTTCTAATTATAACCTAATTTAATAATTTATTGGTTTCTTCTAATTTAATAACCGGGCAAATTCCGGTTTCATATTTACAGACCCGATATATTTCTTCGTTATATCAATCTCGCCGCGCTCGACGGCGAAGTGATTCACGTTCATCGACGTCGTCAAATTCTCCGTTAATTATAGCAATTGTCGCCCGGCGTAGATAATTAACAAAATTAAACGGCGCGACGGAGGCAGCGCGATTCACGGACTGCGCGCAAGAGAATCGAAAAACCACCGCAAAATAAAACAGCCCTATTCGATTGTAATTAACGGCGCGACGATCGAAGATCCTTCAGCCGCTTTTCAAACGGCGAAACCGGTTAATAGCTTTCACTGGGCTGTTCGTTCGGTCACGGGTGTCCGCGTAATCTCGTTCCCGTGTCGACCTAGGACTTTCGCTGCTTCTTTCACCGCGATATATCCCGTTCCGCGCGACGTACCGAGGTTGTACCACGCGTTACACCCTTCGAGAAAGCGTGGTAATCATTGGTATTAATTGCCCCTCCACGACTTGGCGATTTTCTCCTGACACCCGCACAAAAGGAGCGGTTCGTGCCGAAACGCTGTGATTCAAGTTACTTCGTGTCCAGCAATTTAATACTGGTCACGTCCCGAATACATTTCGAAAGAATGTTAGGGGGTAAGAAATACTCGCAGGAGTCAGGCCAGCAACCAACTGCACGCATGGGGTTAATGGTCCGTTGCCCCGCCCTCCCATCGGATCGACAGGTAAGAGAACAGTTTCGGGAGATTTACAAATAAAAATCGTCGGAGTCCTGTTCCGAAGCGGAACAGTCTGGTTAACAACCACCCTTACAGAGCACAAGACGTCACTGCTGCATTTTGACTTACAAAAAATTAACTATTGAATTTATTTAACCCTTAGCACTCCAATGGCGGCTCTGACGCGACACTAAACATTCCTTACTGTTATTTAAAATAGTTTACACATCGCCGTATTTGCATTTACGAAGTCAGTAAAAATTGGAATGTTACACTTATGAGTGACAGTAAGAATCTTTATATTCACGAGAGGAAATAAACCACGTCCAACGGAACTGTTTCAACTCAAAAATATGTATCGATTTTGGACTTAAAATTGCTTAAATATTCTCGAACGAACAACTCTAATCATTTTCAATGGAAATTTCTGTATATTCCAAAACTTTTGACTGCTATATTTATTGTTAAGTGAACCGAAAATGTATATTACAACGATACAACAATTTTCCATTCGGTTGAAATTGCTGGAATATACGTCGTAAGTAGAACGATCCTCGATAAGTCAGACGAATGTGTACAAACGAGCCAGAAGGAAGATGTTTCTTCCATACAATAATTGCGAATTAGCTGTCAGAGTGGTTCCACTAAATAGTTAACAAGTAGTGAAAATCAGGCATAACAGTCACGCCATTCAACTATTCCATCGACTCTGTTTAAGAAATAAATATACACAACGATTCGCGCGCGCGCATCCTCTCTAAAGCTAATCCCGAATAAATCCAGTAAGTAGTCCAGCTCAGCCATAAAGGTGGCCCCAAAGCGTTCGTGCAAGATTCACAGGTAGTTCCTTCATTTTTTTTTTCGACGAATACGCAATTAGACTAGCAGTCGGTGGGTTGTTGCATCACTGCGAGTTACCACAAGCCCGTAAAAAGCTCACGCAGCACAGACAGAGCAACGTTGCGGCCTGGAGCTTGCAGATGCAGTTGTTCCAACAGGTTGATCACGTTAATTGCATTAGTGAAGTGAGTTACTCTCAGACATCGAATTATTCGGTTCGCAGGCTGCCAAGTCAAAACGCGGTTTGCGACAGATCTTAACTGGTGCTTTTAGCTTAGTTGGTTGCTTTGATCGTGCCGTCGCCGTGCCTCGATACTTTCGCCCGCGATGATTTCGACGGTTCCGCGTTCGCGGTTTCCTAATTAACGAGGATCACAGTGGAACCGATCAACGATCGTCCCGACGGCGAAGAGAACGGTGCCTTTCTCTTCGGGACTTATCTGTCGATGTTTTTTTCCGTGTTTTATCATCGTCCGAGGACACGCAGGGTGTTATCGATTGTTCGAGAGAAAAAAAAAACCTTGGCCCATCAACCGTTCTTTCACGATCGTCTCCCTATCGCCTCCCCTCCCCTCTTTCCCGTCCGCGCCCTTGACAGAATCACGAGCGTAATCTCGCCACCGGAGAGGAGCAATCTATCAGGAATCGAACACGGGGGAGGGTGGGGGGCATCGGCAATCTTATACACCGACGGACGGCCAGTGGCTCTTAGCCGAAAGTAACCAACAAGGGATCGAATCGCTGATGTCAGTTATCGAACTTGCCCGGGAAACTGATACCCGGTTAGAGCCCGCGTTGAAAGCCAATCCCGTCCGGCGAAACGTTTCTGGCCGACGACGGGTGTCTCGTTAGCAAGGGCTGGTGATTCGCGAACCCTTTTTAAGCTCGGCCGTCAGGCCTAATAATAGTACCGCTCAAGTTCTATCCCCTGATGTAATTGGATGACGCCGGGAGCATCGTAAAACATTGAACGTGTAGGTGGTGGCGCGTCCACTTCAAGCTGCCACCGCGTGTCATATATGCGCGCTTCACACCAAGAGAGAGAGGACCCTTGTTTCGATAGTTAATTATGTAGCGGTTTTAAAAATACTAGCCACTCGGCAACAAGCCCTCCTTCTAATTTGCCCGAACTAACGAAGGTCGGATTCTCGTGTTCGCCCGGAACCATGTTCCAGACGCCCTGCGTCTTCGTACTAACTGGAATTGATGATTCTGATGTCTGCAATTCGAAGACTAAGACAATTTAAACATAACTTTTATTCTGGGCTGTGGAAGCTTACTTTTTGGGCTGTGTACGGTGGACTTCGTTTTGGAGTCTTTGTTTCTGGATTTTGAGAACCGGGGGATACTCGTTGGACCATGGAATTATATTCTTTGGGCTCCTTACTCCGGATACTAATTTTATACTCAGTGGAGGAATACTCATTGGACCATGGACTTATATTCTTTGGGCTCCTTACTCTGGATACTAATTTCATGGGGTCTGAGGTTAAGATCTTAATTCTATGGATTTTGA
>CM052082.1:18426080-18438697 GCA_028453745.1 Agapostemon virescens
ACTCCCATTCCATGGATTCTGAGCTTTGGATTCCCATTCTATGAATTCTGAGCTTTAGATTCCCATTTTATGAATTTTGGACTTCCATTCCGTAGACTTTCAGCTTTGTATTCCAATTCTATGGATTTTGGACTCCCATTCCATGGATTCTGAGCTTTGGATTCCCATTCTATGAATTCTGAGCTTTAGATTCCCATTTTATGAATTTTGGACTTCCATTCCGTAGACTTTCAGCTTTGTATTCCAATTCTATGGATTTTGGACTCCCATTCCATGGATTCTGAGCTTTGGATTCCAATTCTATGGATTTTGGACTCCCACTCCATTGATCTTGAGCTTTGGAATTCAATTCTATGGATTTTGTACTCCCATTTCATGGACACCAAGCTTTGAATTCCCATTCGATGCAGTTTGAATGCCAATACCAAGGACCCTATATTCCTAGTTCAGTGTATCTGAATTGTAAATTCCATCTATTTTACTTTCAACACTAAGCAGTGGTTTCAGGACAGGAAATACTAATTCTATAGCCCTTCGGACCCACATTTTAGTACTATGGACTTTAGAGTCCAATCCTATGCACTTAAAACTCACGTTCTTAATCTCATGGATTTGAGTCACTGGACTCAAAACTAAGAATTCTAATCTCATGGATTCTCCACTGCAAATTCATGCAGTCTGGATTTTGTATCCTAAATACATGGAATCTGGACTCTACTTTCCAAATACATGAGCGTTGGACTCTAATCTCAAAGTCCCTGCATTTGGACCTAGACCACATAGACCTAGTCAGCTGCAGTACAACATCCATTGACTTTGGTCACTGAACTGGGACATGTGGGCATATATATGCGTGTGTGTGCAACCCTGATCATTATTTTATTCCGCGATCTCCATTCTAATGATCCCCCAAACACGTAGATTTGTTCGCGTATCTGTTGGCTCGACAGCAAACAGAAGAAAGCTGTCTGATTCCCCTTGTCTGTTCGTTAATCTAAGTTGGTGTTCCTGATTTCCTGCCGAGGAAATTATCTTTTCCAGTTTTTTTTCTCCTCATCTTAGCTGTTACAAGAGTCTGAATTCCAATTCTGTGGTTTATGGACTCCAGAATCCAATCTTCTGGCCTCCGGACTCTTATCTCTGCACTCTCTTATTGTTCACTCTGTATATTTCCTCTCGAGTGCAAAATTCCCCAGTTAAGAAATTCATTCGCCCTGCAAAACCGTAAGGACATAATTAATTGACGAAGGAAGATGCGGCGCGCTCCAAGAGGTAAGTTGAAAGAACGTGTGCTCGCCGTGTGCGTTTCTCAGTGTCCGTTGTGCTTCATCATGCGGTGCCTGCAATTTGTTCGGTCTCCGCAGTTAAAAAATAACGAGCTTTGTTTCCTCCCGACGCTTTATATTCCCAGATGGCTTCTTCGTTCCACGGTGGCAGGGGTCTCTCTTTTTCGCCTGTAGCGGTCCGGCGATCGCTTTTTTCCCTTCGTTGCATGGCGTGGAAGAAATTCATGGAAATACGAACAGATAATTTTTCTTGGCCCGGGACTTCGCTCAGAATGTAATCCACTCTCCGCTGACCGTCGGATAATTAAAGTACCGTCGTAGCGACAGTTTCGCCGCACGAGATTCCGCGAGAAACCCGCCACCTTCGAGCTCCCATTTACTAAGCGATTAAAGCAATGTACTAAGATAAGTACGAAAATATTAATTGCATTACTTCTATATAACTATAAGAATATTAATTATATTACTTCTATATAAATTTAGAAATATTAACCCTTTGCACTCGAAGCTGTTTTAACTACAACCTCAAGACATTTTTTCTGACTTAGAATATGTTCATTCTACACGATATCTTTCAACTTATGCATACGAAATTTATTTACTATTACTCGTCTCTGCAACAATTCAATTTTTACAAATTTCTTTGAGACAAGCATAGTAATGTGAAAATTGTTGTAAACAGTGTTGCTGCAATTTTAAAGGGTACTTCAGAGTCACCATTCGAGTGCAAAGGGTTAATTATATTACTTCTATATAAGTATAAAAATGTTAATTATATTACTTCTACACATGTATAAAAATATTCATTATATTACTTCTATATAAGTATAAGAATATTAATTATATTACTTCTATACAAGTATAAAAATATTAACTATATTACTTTTACATAAGTATAAAAATATTAATTATATTACTTCTATATAAGTATAAAAATCTAAATGATATTACTTCTATATAAGCATAAATATTTAAAAATATTTTTGTATCGTTTGTTTCTTTAAAAAAGGATGTCAACCCTTGTCGATCTTGAATCGTGTCTAGGAAAATCGTCTTGCTATTTACTCGATCACTGATATATTTATTATCATGTGACCAAGGCCATCAATCGTACCAATTTTCGCCTATATATGTCACGACCCTTTCGTTTCCCGATATTCGCTGACAAAGCGAACTGATAAGCGACTAGGCAGACCCAGTCTCCTTCCAATTACGGAATTTATGCTCTGTTGCCAGTAATGACCTTACTTGACCTTCAGCGACCAGCAACGTTGCATTCGTCTCAGTGGCCGCTATCTGAAACCAAGTACCGAAACGCAGCATCCTATTTAAGAAAATAATCTTCCTGTATTTTTAAGCGACTTCACCTAGCAACGAAAAAATTCGTCCTACTGCTTCTATGATCCCATACAATTTTGGATTCGACTAAAAAAATATTTCCCACTGCCATGATGTTTCCACAATCATTTCAGATCTCAACGGTTAACACCTCACCCAGTATAATCACCAGATAAATCCATTCAACCGCCACGCTGAAACGTCCCTCCAAGATAATCGAATTGGTGAAACAAAATTTTTGACGAACCGGTAATTCAGCTCTGATAGATTCAGCGTTAGGGAACAGACTTGGGGCCACGGTCGGTTACCGAACAACGGTAAAGTGGCTGCGTCGTTGGCACCGTGGATTCTCCGGCGGAATCGTTAATAAAAATCTCGAGAGACAAATGTCGCGAAAGTTCGGGGTCGACGGGTCTCCTCTGGAGGGTCGGGGTCCGACGACAGAAACCGTCAGAGCAATTTCCTGCAGAAGGAACGCAGGCCCGCCCTTTTTTTCTCTCTCTGTCTCTCTCCTGCAGCAGCCCTACCGACGGCGCAAATCAAATTATCCCCCGGATTTCATCGAGAGAGCGCTCGCGCGTTCGCAGGAGGGCTGTGACGCCAGCGTATTGCATAATACACCAGCCGAAACGTAATTATCGACAGCGGCCAAGGGGTGGAACAGTTATTTTAATGCGACACCGGGTCGCCGTTCTTCATCCGTGCCACTTTCGTAATTGAATTAGAAGGTAGTCGATGGCCCGGGGACACGGTACCAGCGCCACGGAGACGGCCGTTTTTAATTTAATTCGTTGTAAGGTCGGCACACCGCGACCATAAAACTCTGGTATAGTTCATTAATCCCTCAGCCGCCGGGTTCATTGGATTAACCGACGTCGACGTTTTTTTTCATCGCGCGCCGCAGTCGCCAGCTGCACGCTGCCACCGGCGCTCATTATGGCCACGCTGACAGCCCGTTTTAAGTACTTCCCCGTTAACCTTGCCACTTTCGGTAATTAACGCTGTCCGGGCGCGGATCTGTCCGGCGATTTTATAATAAATGCCCGTCGGACGCCATAGATCGTCAACCAAACCGTCGAGAGTTTGGGAAATTGGATTTCAGTGGATTCAGCGGTTCGTAGGCAGACGCGCGAGTTTTATATCGCGTGCTTTCGAAGTAGATTGTTTTCTTGTTGATGCACTGTTTTCCATGCTCAGTTACCATCGGTTCGCGCGAGGCTTTTCTGGTTCAATTCTATCTGGCGCCCTCTCACGTGTCGATTTCGCGCGAAACTACCCCCGACAGTGTATATAAACTTTTGCTGCCCTCTGTGGGGGTTGCAATGGAGTTTGCAATGGAATCTGCGTTATCGATGGGTCGATGCATTTCTTGATTCGTTACCTGTGCAAACTGACCCGTGCGTTCGACGTTTCGGGGCTCGATGCTGCAGTTCAAAACGGAACGGCGTTGCGATCTGCTTCCCGGTGTTTGCGAATTTAAGTGGCTTGTTGGTATCGTTTTCTACCGTTAGTCTCGTGGTTCCTGCACAGATTAAAAATTTATGCGATTTAATTCTCCTAAAAGTCCTTTGTATTTGATTAAAAAGTGTTTGAAAGATACTGTGTGCCTTCGTTGTTTGAATATAAAATTCTGTGAGCTTAAAAATTAAGCCAAAGGTTTGGTGAAATGGTATCAGCACTTGATAATAGCTGGGTCATCAATGACCAAGTATTTCAGAGACAGAATTCTCATACTTTGTCTTCAGTGGTGCAATGAATTCAGCAATTTGTATAGCTGAAGTTTTCGAGGATTGTATGCATTATAATAGATTATACTACTCGACTGTAGACACTAAATCGATATTTTTGCATTCGCGAGTGTAGAATTGTTCGGAGAATGAGTTCAGCTCGCTAATGAGCGCACGGCAGTCGCAGGAGAAACATAATTTGTGTCTCATTTTGGCTCGTATGACTTGTGACGATTTATACCACCTGAATGCAGAGACTTAATGGATCTGACACGGATTGGCAAAGTTTGGATAGTATGGAAGATGAATTCTGTTGGCTGTAGATCGTAGAACGTTAATGGAATGTTACTTTCGGCTCTTCTCTATCAGGCTCGTCTGATACGTGTTGTACTACTCAATGCAAAGCAATCTAAATGTGGAAAGCCATGTCGAGTGATGAACGGAACTTCACGTTACTCTTTAAAATTATTTTTCTTCAAATATTCAGTCATTTTTTACAACATATACCCACGGAACTTTTGTGAAATAATTTTTGTTAAATATACTATTTCAATATTTGCAAGTTAAAAATGTTAGAAGGTGTCGTTCGAACGCCCCAAAGTAAACGCAGCGTTAACCCTTTGCATTCCAAGCAATTTTAATTCCAAACTCGGTACATTTTTCATCTTACAAGGGAGCTTATGGGAGCGACTATATTTATTATTTATTTATTTTAACTTTTGTTAAAATTTTCTTGCGCGACTACATTTCCCATTGAAAATCACACAATTTAAAAGAAAATTCAAGTCTTTTCGACCTCTGGTTTCCGTGATATCTCAAGAAATATGGTTTTGACCCCCAATTTTGAGGGTTGTTCTCATCCCTTCAAAGTGGATAAAAGTACTATAAGCTCCCATAAGTTTCATCAAAATCGGATTTTTGCATCTGAATATGTTCCTGTGTAAGACGAAACAGCTGCAATTCAATCAATAAGGGATGTATATTAATTTTCATAAGAATTTACAAAAATTTAGGGGTTCATATTAATTTTCATAGATATTTACATAAATTTAGGAATTCATATTCATTCGCATGAATATTTAACTGTTATAAATATCTACATAAATTCGAGAATTTGCATAGAATTTATAAAATCATTGAAGGTCAAGTAAGGTCACTAATAGCAATAGAGCAAGAATGCTATAATTGGAAGGAGACGAAGTCTGTTATGTCGCCGTGTTGGAATAATTCTATTATATGTAGTTCATTTCCTTTTGTGCATATCAAATTTCTATGTATTAATCGTACTTATAACGCTTCAATTATTACTAACATCTTAAACCCAAATGTTGTAATGTAAAAATTGTTTTGAATAATAGTCCGACAATTTTTATTGTCGCTTCGAAAAAGCCACTCGATTACTACGGATTAAAAATGCCTAATCCCCTCGATTAAACTTTCGCACCCACGGTAATTAAGCGAGATCGAGCACTCGGAGGAGAACCGGGCTAATTAGTAGTCCTCCGGCGTATCTGTATCGCCTGCAGCCTACTCGATCGACCTTGTCCGTTGACAAACAAGGTGTCCAAGTCCGACGTGCAGTTTCGCGTCTCGAGACGGCGGAGCCAAGTCTCTCCCGGAGGCTGGCGTCGCTCGACCCAGTTCGCAAGAACCGGCGAAATTATCCGTCGCTTTGGACGTCCGACAAAGGTGTCCGTCGCCAAATTGTTGATTCAGTGACAACGGCGGGAGCAACAGACTGGAGGGCGTTAATTCCAGCGTCGCGGCGCGGCGCGTCGGCTTCCCCTCTTTCGCCAGGATCCGGTGACAACGCAATTAGCAATCGCGCCTAGGGTGCCAACCGGCGCGGCCGCGTTATTTGCGCGAAAACCCTCGCGAAAGAAGAGGCGGAACAGCCGCCGGAAACGAAGGGTTGTGCACAGTCCTCTCTCCTGCCCTCGCCGGAGAAATACACATCGATCCGACCGCAGCTGGATTGCCAAACCGCCGACTGCAATGCAGCCGTCCATCGGACTGGCTGTCGCGTCGACGCTCGTGCCGCGCTCGCGCCATGGGAAATTTAATTTCCCGGGCTACGGACCTCGGATACACAACCGCCGACGGCTATGGTCGATCGAAATAGAGAAAGGACCGTAGCCTACCCCATTTCCTACGGATATGTTTTTTTATCTCCTCCAATGTAGCTACGAGCTGACTAACTGTCTAATTGCTTGCTTTTCTGCCGGGCTACTCCGGCTGTCCGGAGGATATTGACGTTGACAGGTGTCCTGATCACCGGTGAGTACGACAAGTTTTTCCAGTGGTGTCACTTGTGGTAATTGGGGCTACTTGCATTTCGGGACGTAGCTAAAGATTTGAGGGGTCTTAATAGAGGTACCCGATGGATATTGTGATTGGCAGGTGTCGAGGTGGCTGGTGAGAACGACAGGATTATATGGATTGCAATATTTGTTTGATGTATTTTAATTTGTGTTACTTTGGTATGGGACGTGTGTTGATTATTTCAGATTCTAGATTGGGTTGTCTAATAGGCTATGCGATTGGCAGGTGTCGCAGTGACTGGTGAGAGGGACAGAATTATAAGGAATGTAGTATTGGTTTTGTATTTTGATTCATCTGACCTGTGATAACTTGTACTATTTCGGTATGGTGTCTATGTTGATCATTTTAGGGTTTGCATTGATGGATGGAAGGATATTTTGATTGGCAAGTGTAGCGATGGCTGGTGAGAACGACAGAATTATAAAGAATGCAATGTTAGTTTATTGTTTTGATTTGTCTGACGTATTATAATTTGTGCTACTTTGGTATAGGGTCTATATTAATAATTTCAGTTTCTGGATTGAATTGCCGAAAAGATATTGCAATTGACAGATATCAGGATGGTTTCTAAGAACGACAGAATTACAGGGAATGCAATATTAGTTTTGTCTTTTCATTCGCCTGACCTGTAATAATTTGTTCTACTTCACTATGGAGTCTATATCGATCGTTTCAGATCCTATATTCGATAGTCTACGGGATATTACGATTCACAGATGTTCTGATCGCTGATGAAGATGACGAAGTTGCGGCTAGTATAATATTCGTATCTTCTTCGGCTTGTTTGATTTATGGCAATATGTACTTCTTCTACTACTTGTACTCCAGACACCGAATTGATCACTTCCTTCCCGGGAACTTAGGATAGTTTGAGGATGAGTTGATACAGTTAACGTGTATCGCAGAACTGCACGGAAACCATTGTTCATGCCATCTTTCATGTTCTTGTCCGACTAGTGGAGATTTGTTCTACTGAACTGAGAGGATATAATTGATCATTTCAAATTCGTGAATGTGTAGTCGAGATTCTCCGTTGAACGATCTTCGTGCACGTTTCACAGGAATGTCAGAATTCCAAATAAACCAAGATTTTCACTTTTAATCGCATGTACGATAAATAATTACATATACTACTTAAAAGAATATACAAATTTCATTTATCTTCTCAAATCTGTGACCTTATAATTAAGAAACATTTAAAACATTAAATATATGTAAAACATAATTAGAACATTAAACATTCTTCAATAATTTTGTCAACCGTTTCACAAATCTTCGTTTGCACTACTTAAATCACAGAAATCTGATCTAACATCAAGATCACACAACTTTGAATATAAAAAACGAGTACATTCCCAATGAAAACGCTACAGAAACATTCTTTCAAGTTCCCGTCCGACCTATATTCTCTTCCACTACTAGATTTCATAAGGCCCGATCCGATTGCACTAACCCTGAATAAATAATGAATGTTTCATCGATCCGCAACGACAGTGTCGCATCCAAGCGGAGATGGCGTGTCCTCGTCGAGCCATTAATAGTTCAGCAAACCAATGGAAATAATTGTAACGAAATATCGTTGCATATTTAGATCAAAGAATATGTAACGTTGCTTTCCGGTGTGGCGCAGGCGTCACGGCAGTTCCGGTGCTGTGAACTACATTAAACAATTTCGAGCGGCGGGAACCAGGCGGCGGAGCGTTAGTACCCGCGCGCGTTAATTAAATGACGCGAAAGATAGTTCGAAAATCCCGTAGAAATTCCTGGTTCGATGGAGCGCGTTCGCAGCGTCGTAGACGGCGTCTGGTGGCTACCGGAACCGGAGAACAGCCCCGACAACTTTCCGTAATTAAGCGACAGGCCAGATGGAATCCCGAAGCAGTCATCAATCTCGCGTTATATAAGTAACGCTTCAGCGACGTTGTTACCGAGATGGTTACGTGTTTCGGGGAAACATACGCCGGCTATTTGCGCAGATCATTTCAATGTATCATGGTTGCGCCGCTTAATTAACTGCGACCCCGGAGACGAAGCCGAAGTAAAATCAACCGAAGGTCTTCGCCGAGCTGTACAGGACGCGACGAGAACCTTGGCAGTTTGTGGTTTAAGCTTTCTACTGTCGTCCTAGGTCGAGTCTTGCCATGGGCAAAGTACTGGGCGAAGGGACTAAGGTACTGCGAGAAGGTAATGTTCAACGGTGTGGGTCTGCAGGGTACTTTATTGATGGGAATTAATGTTACAGTATTTTTGTTGCTCCAAATGGTTTGGTTGTTAGAGGGTTCAGATGTTGGGAGAGGAAATGGATTGCTGATCAGTTGGTTAGGATGTTAGGTGGCTGGGTAGTTGAGCTTTCAGATGGTTAGGGTGTTGAGTTACTGGATTCTCTTAGGTGGTTAGGTTGTAAGGGGGTTCCCGCAATGAGGGGGGCTAAACTGTGAGGGCTGAGTTCTTGGGTGACTGGGGTTATACTGTGAGGAGACTGGGGTGTAAGGGAGCCAGACTGTGAGGGAGTGATACTATTAGGAAATTAAACTCTTAGGGAATTACACTGGTAAGGAATTGGATTGTTAGGAAGTTGTACTGTTAGTGGCTTATACTGTTAAAGAATTGGATTATTAGGGAGATATACTGTTACGGAATTTCACGATTTGGGGCTTATACTGTTAAGAAATGGGACTGTTAGGGACTTATACTGTTAGGTGCTTGTAATGTTAGAGAATTGGACTATTAAGCAATTATACTGTTAAGGAATTGACTGTTAGGAGCTTACACTGTTAATGAATTGGACTGTTATAGAGTTATACTGTTAGGAAATTATACTGTTGAGGGCTTGTACTGTTAAGAAATGGGACTGTTAGGGAGTTATACTGTTAGGGGTTTATATTGTTAAATAATTGAACTATTAGGAGCTTATGCTGTTAATGAATAGGACTGTTAGGGAGTTACACCTTTATGGAATTATACTGTTAGGTAGTTATACTGTTAGGAGCTTATAATATTAAGAAATTGTACTGTTAGACAGTTATAATGTTCGCAATTTGTCTGTTAGAGAGTTATACTGTTAGGGACTGTGCTGTCAGGTGCTAGGCTGTTATGGGATTTGCTGTTGGGGAACTATACTGTTAGGGGTTTGAATGGTGTGTATGTTAGATGACTAAACTGTTATGCTCTAGGGCAGTAGGTGTGTTACATTATTTGGTGCCTCGACTATCAGACACTTACGTTGTATGGAACTAGGCTCTTAAGGGACTAGACCGTTAGGGTGATAGGTGACTGAGTCAACGATGCTGTAAACTTGCTAGATACTTAGGTGGCAAGACTGTAAAGTGATTAACCCATTGGGTGGCCATACAGTAGACACGTGTTCCTCTTTTCTACCACTCCTACGTTAACTTTGACAATTCCCATAGTTTCCCCACTATAATTCCAAAACGGTTGGTAATCCGTAAGTTTCTTGAACCGTATAAGTATGCGCGACTTCGTTGAAAAATTGCAAATCCGTTCTTGGAAAGTGGCGTGTCGCAGGATCAAGTTGAGGCGGTGTTCCCGTAGAAGTACGTTATCCAGGCGGTTCCATGGGACCAGCCAGCAATTTCGTAGTTACGGGATCGAACGTCCCCATACTTCATTAAAGTTTCGAATTCCGGCCGGGAGCAAAAATGGAATCCTGATTACGCTCGGAATCGAGTTCGTTTCAGTGATCGAATCGAATTCGGCGCATCGTAACCGGGGACTCGGAAAGTATTATCCCGGAGAATTGAAAAATGACGGTGGAAACGAGTTTCCCCGAGTGTTGATCGACAGGAGAACTGGGGCAGCAGCCGATTGCTGCGATCGGTTCTGTATAATTGGTTGATCCAGCGCGGCAATCTTGTTTCCGATTACTTTCAATTAAAACCTCTGCCTGTCTCGAGCGTGTTTCGTGGCGAGGGAGAGAGAGGTGGGATAGAGAACGAGGGAGCAATAGAAATTACGTTGCTGATAATGACGGGGCGATGAAACAGACAGTGTTCTCCCATCCCATTTTTAATTCCCCTAATGTTCCAGTTCCGAATTTATTTAGGTGTCCCCGCGCGGCTCGCTTCGTTACTCAACCGCGGCGTTTAAATCACAAACATATACGGGCCCAGTGTTTGCTCGCACCGAAACTAAGATTAAACACGACTCATTAAAACAACTCCCGGTACATAAATAAAGATTGTATATTTTACGCGCGCCCGCCGGGTCCGCCTCGCAGTTGAGATTCATGTATGCGGTGTGTAGCACGTTCGAGATCGGGTATATACGCGAGCGCCGTTTCTTTTTGCGGACTCAGCGGACCCGGGAATAAATGTCGAAAAAGGAAGCCCGGCGCAAAGTCTTCGGAACTTGAAACGCTGAAAATTTTTATCACTTTTCCGTCCCGTGACAAAATTATTCAGCAAAAGTTTTAAACATTTTCCTGATCGACTACAACATCCCCCGGATAAATTTCTTCGGATCCACTCGAGCTTCCCAAATTCGCGAATTTATTTCTCTCCGAAGAAAACCGAAATCGATTTATTTCGAAACGGTTCTCACGAAATTACTGCTACCGAAGCGCAACGAATTCGTTCTGATGTCAACGAAATTATAATGCGAGGGCAGACTTCATTATTAACTAGTATTAACGCGTTGAATGCGGAGCCAGTTTACTTAGCTTGCGCATCACATTTTATATTTATTTATATAACACGGATTATAGTATATATGTAATATAATAAATAAATATATAAAACGGAAATAATGCAATCGAATCTATTGAAATAGTGCGAATATTTCTTAATATTATTATGTAATTTATAAATTTATAAATTTGATACCGTCAGTCCCCAGTGACTGACATAGGATTCAACGTTTTAATTATTAATAACTTCGAAATACAATATGCATAAGTTTATTTTACCAGGACGCAGTTTAAAAATAAATATTAAGTAACAAACGACGCATGGTATTTCGATAATTGTATAAAAATTCTTTTAAACCCCTTTTGCGCCGTACAGACTGCAAGAGCTCGATCCATAAGAGATTCAGAAATCGAAGAGTGCAGAGGCCAAACGGTTAGGTACAAAGATTTGCGCTTACTCGAGCACAAAAATATTGGAACAACAATAGTGGACAGATTTTCGCTCATTACGCTCGTTTGCTCGAGGCAATCGACGAAGCAGCGTGGTCTCCGCAGCCGTACATAAATTCCTAAGTATCTCTCGATCCGGGGTATCACGCGTTCATGCTTCGGGGAGATACCTAAACGCGTTTTCACCGGGGAACGCACAATAACGACGACGCAGCGGTCGCCGACGTTGCCACCGCCGACGCCGCCGCCGCCGCGTAATTAAGATTTCTTTATCATCGTGTTTGAATGCAAGAATGCCGGCCGAGCCGGTCTCCCTTTGTTCGTACACACACTGGAAAAGTGGCGTTATCTCGCGGCCGCTAAATTTCCCTGAGTTACAGTCGCGGATTCAGTCGAGCCCCCTCGTTAATTAGCGACCGAAAGAAGAATCGCCGGGGGGCTCGTAAATCAAGAACAATGCCGAGAAATAGAGAGGGGCGGCAGCGGGAGAGGGGGTTGTAGGCATGGTGAAGGACGACGGGAGAGTAGAAGGTGTCTGAAAACGGCAGAAAATATCCTCGCGGCGCGTTGCCGAGCTGTTGGACATTTTTCCTCGGCTGATGAGAAGTTTATCCTTCTCCGAGCCAAACGTTGATCGCTCGACCCATGGTCCACTCTCTGTTCCGTCGCCAGATTCAATTTCAGATTTACGATATGCTTCAGGTTTTTCTGAGATAAGAGAATAATGTCTAAAGAATTTAAATGACCAGCGTATGATGTGACAGTATCGGCGAATTTTCGTGAGAAAATCAGCAGGACTGTAGTGATGTCAGTAGCACTTGAAAATAGGCTGGTTTATGGCAGGTAATT